>JAVQKG010069329.1:0-24908 GCA_036025885.1 Hypseleotris bucephala
AATAAATAATAAATACAAAACCATGTTCTGAGACAATTGCTAACACTAGATAGTCTAAGTAATTTTATTAATTTCTTAGTGTAAGGTAGTGCTAATATGTTTTTTTGCTGTTGTACTCACATGTATATTACCCACCTCTTTTCCCAGTTCAACTTGTTAGTGGAGCTGTTCCAGGATGAGGAGAAAGCCACCAGTCCAACAGGACAGGTCCAAGGGACTGGGGGCCGGACACGCCTCAGCGTCAAACCTGACAAGAGTCGAGACACCAGCAGCAAGGAGCACAAGAAGACCGTCGGCTGCCAGGTTAATGCTTTTTTAACTTCGCCTCTAGCAACTAATAATATGTTATACACAATGATACAATATGGATGATATAACATGAGCAATTACTGTAAAGTTATTGTGTATGTTGTCTTTCCAAAACAGTTTCGAAATTCTCTTCAAATGCTGATGGAAACTTTAAATGCAACAACCCCACATTATGTTCGCTGCATCAAACCTAATGATTTCAAGCTGGCCTTTACGTATGTTTTATTCTTTACATTTAAAACATTAATAACTCTATAGATTGTAATTGTATTAATCGCATGTTTTGATATTTATCTGTGGGCTTCAAAATGAGTGGTACTTTTGACTTATTTTTATCAGGTTTGATCCTAAACGTGCAGTGCAGCAGCTCAGAGCCTGTGGTGTCCTGGAAACCATCAGAATCTCTGCTGCAGGATTCCCATCCAGGTATATGGCATATTACATACTGTGCTGTTGTATGTTTGTGATCTTATATTGTGGCTGTGGCTAAACTGTATTTCCGTTTGTTCCAGGTGGACCTATCAGGAATTCTTCAGTCGTTATAGAGTCCTGATGAAGCAGAAGGATGTCCTTCCAGACAAAAAGTTAACCTGTAAAAATGTCCTAGAGAAACTTGTCCAGGTAAGAATACAGGGTTCTCTAAATATATCAGGTTACTCACAGATTAAATATTCTAATGTGTTTTTGCTTCACCAGGATCAGGATAAATACCAGTTTGGTAAGACAAAGATCTTCTTCAGAGCTGGTCAGGTTGCCTACCTTGAGAAGCTCAGGGCAGACAAACTGCGTGCTGCATGTATCCGGATTCAGAAAACCATTCGCTGCTGGCTCGCTCGCAAGAAGTATCTGCGTCAACGCAAGGCTGCTATCACTATCCAGAGATTCACTCGAGGATACCAGGCTCGCTGGTCTGTAAATTGATTAGATATACTGTACTACGTATAAACTAAATAGCTAAAAAATATAAATTGTTTTCTTTAGCTTGGCCAAGTTTCTGCGGCGTACCCAGGCAGCTACTATCATCCAGAAGTACCAGAGGATGTATGTGGAGAGGAAGCGCTACAGGCAGAAGAAGGCTGCTGCCTTGGCCATGCAGAGGATCCTCAGAGCTTATATGGCCCGACAGAAATATCAAGCGGTAAATTACCCAGACTCCTGAGCAGATCTTTTTTGGGTGGGAGGTTTAAAGCTTACAACATTTTTATAGACTTTTATTATCAATTTGTTTCTTTCTATAGCTATTGCGAGAGCACAAGGTGGTCATCATTCAGAAGCGTGTCCGCGGATGGTTGGCCCGATGTTGGTACAAGCGCTGTCTTCACGCCATTGTTTATCTGCAGTGCTGCATTCGCAGGATGAAAGCCAAGCGCGAGCTCAAGAAACTGAAGATCGAGGCTCGCTCTGTGGAGCACTTCAAAAAACTCAACAAAGGCATGGAGAACAAGATTATGCAGCTGCAGAGAAAAATCGACGAACAGGTCAGTGATGTTATGGCTATGTTCTGTTTTACTTTTCAACTTTATTGGTTTGAGTTTGTAAACATCCTTCTGATTCTTTGTTAGAACAAAGACAATCGCTCCATTACCGAGCGTCTGGCTAATATGGAGAGTTCCTACACCACAGAGCGTGAGCGAATGCGTGGTGAGCTCAGTCGTCTTCATGGTGTGGAAGAGGACGCAAGGAACAAAGCAAACCAGTTATCAACTCTTCTGGAGGAGCTGGAGAGGTTAAAGAGAGAGCTGGCTACTACACAACAAGAGAAGAAGACTATTGAAGACTGGGCTCAGAACTACAAGGGCGAAATGGAGAAGGTAAGACTGTACCATACTCTATCTCTCAACTAGCAAAAATATCATCCCGGTCTAGAAATGAGTCTAAATACCCCAGTTTATGTTTTAGTTAATTTGCATGTTGGTATCAAAGGAATGTTATTTTCCCCCAATTCAGGAAACAGGGCGATCATGGGAAAAAATTGAAAATGGTGGGGTCAGACCTCACTACCACCCCTCCTCAGGTGAGAGTAGGGAGCTGTAGACTAGTGCCACTTTAATCTGTTTGGACCTAGTTTGTCTTCAAATAGGGTTATTTAGCTGCAGCTCATCATTAAAAACGTAGTCCTAGAATCAATTTTATAGATATTTTGTTAAGCTGAGCCCTTTGTTTTGTATCCAATTGTCTGAAAATGTTTTTAAAGTGTTTGAATTGGAAGGATCTAAGATCACAATATCTGTTTTAGATGGTGTCAGAGCTGAAGGACCAGAATGGTTTGTTGAAGAAAGAGAAGGACGATTTGAACAGGCGGATTCAGGAACAGAGTCAACAAATGACAGGCAAGTAACCTCTATAAAATCACCTGTGACATTTTCTTATTTATCTTAAACAAATACTTTATGGTTCCTTTCTCAGAGAAAATGGCTCGAGCGATAGCGCAGGAGACTCAGCAGCTGGAGACAGATTTGAACGAGGAGCGCTCTCGTTACCAGAATCTCCTTTCCGAACACCTTCGCCTGGAGGAGAAGTACGACGATCTGAAGGAAGAGATGGCTCATTTTTTGGTCAGTGGAGACTTTTAATGTTTTTAGTAGCCAGAAAAGCAATAGTATATATGAAAAAGGGTGCACTAAAGCTATGTACAAAATGTGGCCAAAGTGTCACACTAAAATTGTAACTAGCCAAAATGGAAAATGGAAATCTGCTAGCATTTGGCCAGTTTGTTAGTATTAATGTCTAACACAGTCTGTATGGCAAGAAACTAAATACATTGCAAACAATTGGTTTTGTGACAGAGATATACACTGTAATGGAGGCTTTAGACTTTAGAGTTTTAGCCCCGATCATTACAGAAACTTGTATCTCTTCATTGGCTAAAATTGGTGTTACCAAACACTGTATATCCAATGATATTGTTTCACCATACTCAACATGGATTTTATGAAATACAATATTAGTTATTCAAATTTAGATTTTGGACAGAATGTTACCCTAATATCTCTTGATTACTTGATTTTCTATGCTTTTAGAACATCTCCAAGCCTGGGCACAGGAGAACCGACTCCACTCACAGCAGCAACGAGTCCGAGTACACCTACAACTCCGAATACACCGAATTGGAAGACGGCTCCAGAACCAGAGAAGTAAGCAAGCGACATACAACTTAGTTACAGTAACACGGGACATATTTTACATGTACAATTTAAAACTGAAATTCAAACTGCTAACTTTGTTTTTGTGTCATACAGGACGTCACACGAGGAATAGACACCACCCTCACACTGAAGTTACAGAAGCGTCTCGCCGAAGTGGAACAAGAAAAACAATCTCTGCGCAACGAGTTAGAAAACAAAGAGGAGCAGTACCAGCGGGCTAGAGCCAGGGTATGTCTGCACATTATTATACATTTTATTAAATCATTTATTTGCCTGTAGATTATGCTCAGATTGTTTGCAAATGGGAAAACTGTTCTTCATGAAGACATTCATTTTTTGTGTCAGATTAATTATTTATTGCCCCTTCAGGATGATGCAGAGTTCAAAAAGGCTCGTGGGGCAGAGCTTGAGTATGAGTCCCTTAAAGTAAGTTGTAATAGAGATTAACCCTTCACAGTTTTCAATTAACCAGAAACTGCTGTATGTGCCACAACATTTTTCTGTCACTGTTTCCTCTCACAGCGTCAGGAGCTTGAGTCTGAGAATAAGAAGTTGAAGCATGACTTGGCAGAGATGAGGAAGAGCCTGCTGGGTGATAAAGGTGCTAATGCTGGGGCTCCAGGGTCTCCTCCGTACAAGGTGCTTCTGGATCAGCTCAACGCTTCGTGTGAGGAGCTGGAGGTCCGTAAAGAGGAGGTGCTCATTCTACGCTCTCAGCTTGTCAGCCAGAAAGAAGCCCTGCACCACAAGGTACACATGTGTTTGTTCTTTACAAAATAATATGGATTGTTCTGCTTACAATGAAATGACAAACAAAGAGGCACATTTAAAAAACACAACATTAATTCTAGAAAGATTATATTTTTGCTGTCAGCTATCATCGTCTGTGTCTTTGTTTTTGGTTCCTTTTCTAAAATTCTGCTTTGTTTTCATTATTTATATATGTCATGTGTTCTTTGTGTTTACGGTGTTCACTGTGTCTAATGTTCCTAACTGTCTCTCCTTCATCCATGCTTTCCTTCAGGATGAGAAGGTACAGTTCAAACCATCATGCATGTCTTGCGATGTGTTAATATGTGTTTTGCATTTATTCAATCAATCTTAATTTTCAAGAAAAACACAGATTACAGATCTGCTTCTCCAAGTTGTAAAGGCACTGCATGTTTCTTTATCTGGATTCACACACTTATGTCATAATGAATTACATCAACATAACAACATCACCTGTACAATAACAGGAAACCATCTAGCACCAGAGTCTGCTCTGATTACCATCAAGCTTCACTAATATCACTCACATCAATATGAAGCATTTGATCTTAGGTCATTTAATGCCTTTAAAACGAAACAAAAGCCCAGGCTATGATGTAACACTAGCTAAACACTCTGTAGAGATATGCGTTCACAGTGTCTTTGGGTTCCCTCTGCTAATGGAATATTGCATTGATGCAGAGCTGTTGGAATGCATGCTGCTTATACAGAATAGCGCAGCTGTTAAACTCATAAATCTATAAACTATTAACATTAAGGAAACACCGTGGGCACACAAATGTGAACTGAGTTTCAGTATTTGCTTTGCCATCTCTTTGTCTACAGGAAACTATGACTGAACCCTCTGTCTTTGCTGAAGATGTGTCCAAACTGAAAGACACAGATGAAATCAAGCAAGCCTACATTGGTCTCAAAGATACCAACAGGTACTGTGTGATCATTGATTTTTTTTTTTTTTTTTACAAAAATAGGGATGATATTCTTAAGCTAATTTTGATTTAATGAAAGTATAATGTGAGTGTGTCCTGTGCAGATCCCCCAGGTTTATGCCTAAGTCTCTGGATATCAGTGAACTTCTGAGTAGGCTCAGGTAAACACTGAGTGGCCAGTGCATCATGAGCAGCATGCATGGCCACAATGTTGCCAAAGCCATAGAGAGGGTTGTTGGCTAAAATAAGCAAACAAACAAAATAAAGAAATGACAGAGTTGGTAGGCTCAGACTTTGGGACAGCATGTGTGGTAACATATCCAGACTGATCTATTCTGCCCGGGCTCAGGATTGACTGAGTCATGGCAATGGCTGGTTGCTTTGTTAAAGAGTTTTAATCAGGCTTTGTGCATGGCCTTTATAGGTTTAGCATGCAGAAGACCTGAAGAATTTTTGATTCTCTAGTATAAATTCTACTGAATAGTTCTACTGTTGCCTTAAATGTAGCTTGCTTCAAAAAGCTGTGTACTCACTAACAGGATATATTTGTAGTACTCTTTACTGACACCTGTAGGTATAATATTCAACTATAAAGGCCTCCAGTCTCAGCTTTATGGGATGTTTTCAGCATGAACCCTGCATGTGCCAATGCCGCTTTATTGTGTTACAGCAGATATGTAGTACATAAGCAATGGCATTGAGTCTCATTTGATTCCCTGTCAGCACATTTAGTGCAAAACCTTAGTTTTCTTATTCATAAATATCATCTCCATCCATCTGTCCTTACCCTATAATTTGTGATTGACTTGTCTAGCTGTTATAATACAGCTGTAAACCACTATACCTTACTTTATTTGTACTTTTCTTTTAGCTTTTATCTTTTCGGCTCTGCTTACTAGTTTATTTCTTATCTTTTGTCCTTATTCTACGACATTCATTTTGTTGCCTAATTTCAAAACATGCCTGTCTCAATCAACCCCCGCTCCCGTATTATTGTGTTTTCCCCTTGTTTGTGTCTTCATGTGTCCCTGTGTTGTGTGTTGGTCAGATCGGCTGCACCAGACTTCCATAAGCTGAATGAGGACGGAGAGCTGTGGCTGGTTAGTCAGGGCTTAAAGGAGACCATCAGGTGTAACTGTGTAAAAGTGTGCTCTGGAGCATGACACTTTACCTTTCTCTAATGCTACTGGGTCTAATTTGTCTAACTCTTCATAGTCGTCTTTTGTTTTTATTTATATAAGACATAAGCCAATATTCAGTACCCTATACCATTAGTGATTCAAAGCACTCGGTTTTACCTGTGGTTCTAATATTGGTTTTGTTTCCTAAAAAGTGCAATTTGTGCAGTACCAAAATTGCCACATGCAAGTATATAACATTTTTATACTTACTCCTTTCTTGTAATATTGTAGTGACTAACAATTACGGGTAACAGACATTTCCTCACATTTGAAAGCTGGAGTTGTTTTTTAAAGGTCTTGCTTCCCAGTGGTTGGTTAACGGTTTATGCAGCGGAATGACCTAGAAGTTTTACCTTATAGTTGATGTGATTTACAGCTTATAAAGAGTTTGCTGTGCTCGCTACGGCCCCCAGGGACAAAATGAAGCATGAACGCTTTGTTAGCCCCGCCCAGTCTGCTGTTCGAGCTTGACCTCTGACTGTTTACTTGATAAAAGCTTCTATATTCCACTCGTCATTCAAGCCTCTGGAGTGTTAGGAGGATTTCGGGGCAGTGTTAGTAGTATTTGCATAGCATGCCTCTGTCCACAGTCACTACGCTGTGGGTGTCTTTCCTCAATCACCTTCACTGGGAGATTTTAACACTCTACGCCAGCTACATTTGATACTGATTTTTTGTTCTTTTCTCCACACCCTCATTCCCTTGGGGTATCTGGTATTGTCCACCCCTCTTTTAGACTATTGGAGCACCAGTTACAGACTCAGCGGAGGAGCTACGATAATGAGGTGGAGTCTTTGCGCGGCGAGCTGCAGAGTGTGAAAGAAGAGAACAACCGTCAGCAGCAGCTCTTGGCTCAGAACCTGCAGCTGCCTCCAGAGGCACGCATCGAAGCCAGTCTGCAGCACGAGATCACACGCCTCACCAATGAAAACCTGGTACGCCAAACTATACACCATAATAAACAACAGCATCCAGTCAACCTAAATGCTGTTTTTTATCAAGTTTATTTTATTGCAGGTGTTCATAATTGGTGTGCACAATTTGTATAATCTAGGATCAGTTTATATCTTTGTTTTAGGGCTTTTTAGAAATAGACATAAACAAAGCAACAGACAGTATTAATGTTCACGTTTTGTCTTTGATCCCAGTAGAATAAAACATTCAGTCACCATCTTAACTAGTTAGTTCCCACAATAACTAGTCCATATTGTACTGCACCCTCATTTGTGTGGCTGGTGTGACCTGACAGGAGCTCTTGACTGGTGATCCAACAGAGTCCAGAGAAGCTCGAGTCATCATTTTGCGGCGGATGGTTGTATGTAGCATCACCAAGTGCATCTCTTTGTCTCTGTTTGCATGTGTGTCTGAATTAACTAAAGTTAAATTGTACTTTCACAAAATCTGTTGATTTTCTTCAGCATTGTCTCTTAACCCACAGCAAAGCAGCTCTGCACCTTTTCTCTAACAGCAATTATTGCATCTACTGCTGACTTATGCTTTTGTGTATGGGAAATTTCCCAAATCAGAAAACTTTTCTAAAATCTTTCGTGATCTTGACCCAGCTTCTGTTGGCGATATTCCCTTTATGTCTGGCTCCTTCTATGTCTTTGTCATAGGATCTCATGGAACAACTGGAGAAGCAGGATCGAACCATTCGCAAACTTAAGAAACAACTCAAGGTTTACTCCAAGAGGATAGGAGAGATGGGAGGTATGTATTCTTTGCAGTAGTGTACATATGGCCATCACAATTAAACATTCAAATGTGATTTACACTTTGATTCAGGTTCACAAGAACCGACTTAATCTATTGTATTGTAATTCCCAGCGGGTCAAACAGAAGGACAGACATCTCCTGGACAGATGGTGGAGGAGCCCATTCACCCGGTCAATATTCCCCGCAGAGAGAAGGACTTCCAGGGAATGCTGGAGTACAAGAAGGAGGATGAGATGAAACTGGTCAAGAACCTTATCCTTGGTAAATAAGAAAAAGTCTAAATGTGTATATATTAATATTTTATGCATATGCAGTATCTGATATATTATATTCCTGTCACAGAGCTGAAACCTCGAGGTGTAGCGGTGAATCTTATCCCAGGTTTACCTGCCTACATCCTGTTTATGTGTCTGAGACATGCCGACTATGTCAACGACGATCAGAAGGTCCGCACACTCCTCACCTCCACCATCAACAGTATTAAAAAGATCCTCAAGGTGAAAAACACTATCATTTTTTTTTTTCAGATATGTAATCTTTGCTAATGTTTTTAACTTATAATAGTTAATCTTCTATCCCTGACAGAAACGTGGTGATGATTTTGAGACGGTCTCTTTCTGGCTTGCCAACACTTGTCGCTTCCTGCACTGTTTGAAACAGTACAGTGGAGATGAGGTGAGAAACATACATAGGAATACAGGGATTTTAATTAGAATAGAAAGTGTAAAATCAAATTTTTTGTGATTGTCAGGCTTTTATGAGACACAACTCTACGAGGCAAAATGAACATTGCTTGTCCAACTTTGACTTGGCCGAGTACAGAACAGTGATCAGTGACCTGGCCATCCAGATTTACCAGCAGCTCGTCAAATGCATGGACAACATCCTCCTGCCCATGATAGGTGTGTCTGGCTGAAATCTCACATTCCCTCAAACATGGAAGTTTTACTTGTACTAAACAGAACTATATGTATATTCGATCAATCAACTACCAGTGTAAGTTTATAGTATGTAACCATTGTTTATACATGGCCTAAATAACTACTTTTTGCACACAGGTTACTGTCCTCCTTGTGTTAATGTTGTTTCTCTGGGCTTTCAGCCACCACCCAAAGACAAGTGTGTGTTATGAGAATTTTTTGCTCTAAATTGTGTATCCTAGAGTTTTCCCTGCCTAAAGCACAAAAGGAAAATTGTAACAAATTCCCTAAAATGAATGAAGGTATTTAGTGTATATTGTTTTGTATCTGTTCTTTAATGGCCAGCTTAATTTTGGTGTTTTGTTATTTTATTGCATGCAACATCAATAGAAAAGAGAAGAACAGCATTTTGAATCCTTTTTATGTCTTATATACAGATATAGAGCAGTATTTCTCCAACTTTTTTAAACCAGGGACCACTTTGGGATAGATCACCTAACCTTGCTTTAACGAGACTGATGCAAAAGTATAGGTTTGTGTAGTCTCAATTAAAGCTGTGTATTTAACTAGTATTTAATTAAAAACTACATTTATATGTGCTCCTGGAGTAGCTTATAGGGAGTCATGGGAGTCATCTTCTTACAGACCATTTAGGGACCACTAATGGTACCTCAGTTTGAGAAACACTGATTCACTAACACTAATCTTTGATCTTTCAGTGTCTGGGATGCTGGAGCATGAGACCATCCAGGGAGTATCAGGAGTGAAGCCAACTGGCCTGAGGAAGAGGACGTCCAGTATCGCTGATGAAGGCACGTACACGCTGGACTCCATCCTGCGTCAGCTCAGCGCCTTCCACTCCACCATGTGTCAGCACGGCATGGACCCCGAGCTCATCAAACAAGTCGTCAAGCAGCAGTTCTATATCATCGGAGCAGCCACCCTCAACAACCTGTTGCTGCGAAAGGACATGTGTTCATGGAGTAAAGGCATGCAGATCAGGTATACAAACATTTATAATAAAGGTGATCTTTTTGAGTCAAAGCATGTGGGAGTGCTAGTTAAGTGGTTTTCCAAATCTTTATTATTATAGTTTCTTCTTCCCAAATTTCCAACCCTTTCAACTCTCCAACAGTCCAAACAATCCCCAAATCTCCAAAAATACAAAAAAATCTAAAAATTTTAAAGTTGCTATTACTTTTGGCCCAACATGACCCAAAAATGAATATTTTAAAAATCAAAAACCAAGTAATATTTAACATGGAAGTCAATGGAGTCACATGACCAAAAAAGAGAAAAACGGTCCCAAAAAGCATGAATTTCAATATTTCTTTTTTTCCACATCTTGAAAGATATTCCAAAAATAAAAACATGTATGCAAACGCAGTGATGTCTTTGACACACTGTTTTAGTGGTGTAGAGGTTAAAACACTGGCTTCCGACCCAGAAGACCCTGGTTCAAATCCCAGTCACATGTAAATCCCACCACTTCCGACAATTCCAAATGTGACAAAATCTAATCTCCAAAAACGCAACCACTTGCAATGGTGCAACCACTTGCAATGGTGCAACCATTGCGAAATATCTAGTTAGATTTAAAACTTTGTTTGATGCTTTTCTTTTGGTGCACTTCTGTGTAGGGATTAGTAAAAATATATATCAGTTACCGCAGCTTTAATATTTTGTTTGTATTCTTTTTTAATGTGTTTAGTGGTAACACATTTGTTTATTGTCCATTCCTAAGACACAAGTTTCTCTGCTAAAGTGAACATGGTGTGTTTTGTGCAGGTATAATGTGAGTCAGTTGGAGGAGTGGCTCAGAGACAAGGGGCTAATGGGCTGTGGAGCCAAAGAGACTCTGGAGCCTCTGATTCAGGCTGCTCAGCTGCTGCAGGTGAAGAAGAAAACAGACGAAGACGCTGAGGCCATATGCTCCATGTGCCAGGCGCTTACCACAGCTCAGGTCTGGACTCAATAAACAAAGACAAATAAGAAAAGAGTCATCTTGAAGAATTCAGTTAATTTGTAATGTTTCTGCCTCCTGTTGCAGATTGTAAAGGTGTTGAACCTCTATACTCCAGTCAACGAGTTTGAAGAGAGGGTTTCAGTTGCATTCATACGAACCATACAGGTAATTCACATTGTTTGGTATTGTTATGAAAAGATAGGGTATACTGTATACATTAACAAGATGAATTTTCCATTTTTGAAAGGAAAGTTGGAATTTTGTACAAAAAAAAATATTTGCAATCAATTTATATTAGATTTTGTGTGTTGGTTACTGCTGTAAATCTTTTTAAACTAAGAATTGCTGCCTCCTGGTGGTTAAAGTTCTCCCTTTCAGTCTTTTGCTAACTATTGCTTTGATCATATTGTAAACCCTGTAATGTTTTTAAATCGCAGACACGCTTACGAGATCGCAGCGACAGTCCGCACTTGTTGATGGACACAAAGATGATTTATCCCGTCACATTCCCGTTCAGTCCTTCCTCGCTCGCTTTGGAAACAATCCAGATTCCCAGCTCGCTCAATCTGGGCTTCCTGACACGGGTCTAAACTGGACTGACTGAAACTCCTGCTCTTTACCTGCTTTTAGGAAAATAATTCACAAATTACATGACAAACTGATAAGTTTTAAATACAGCTCCTTATATCACAGTAATTGAAAATTTAACATTTCATTGTCATAAAGTGACACCATGTAGTTAATTATTCTTTATCAAAATCCAGCCTAGACCTAAGCTGGCACAGAAAAACAATACATAAAGCGGCAATGTTCTCAGAAAGATTTTTATTATTACGCACATACTTGGTAATGCTCGATTATTCAGGTAAAGCTAAGCCAATGTACATCTTTCATCTTCTGCTTGTATAAATGCCAATGTCTTAAAGAAGCCTCTAGAAGTCCTTTACTCCATATATGTGTATCTAAGGAATCCCTGGTTAACTGTTAGCATCCCTGAACTTTGCCTTTGTCTATATGCCCTCAGTCATCTCATCATCTCACTCTAAGAATGTGACCTGAAAGAGCAGAGGGCGCAATGGGTCTAGTTTATACATGTATAGATAATATATAGAAAATAATTAATATATATCCTGTATTATATGTATTTCCTTTAGGTCCATTCACACTCCTTTTAAAAATTAAAATGGGTCTAATGTGAAGGATGCAGCTATCGTTCCTTCTTTAGTGTTACTTCCACTGAAGGCTGTTTATGTGAAGATCAGATAAATGATGTATTATAGTCTTAACAAGTGCCAGGCTGTCTAAAAGGAAATAATGTGCTTACTCACTTGTTGCTGTCTTTAGAAATGTTGCCTGGTTGTTTCATCATTTTTCTGACTAGTAATGTGTAAAGCACATGTTTTGATTGGAGTTTCTCTCACAGTACACAGTCCAACCAGTTTACTTTTGTTAAGCAGTGATTCAACTACAATATTCACCCCACATGTACCGGAGTACAGCTGATAACTGCTGTTAGCTTCGCCATTTCTGTTAATTTGTTGTATCTGAAAATATTTGATCATTGAGTATTTATTTCTGATGTGGTCTTTTGATTATATGTCCTATTCAAAGCCAAGTGCACTTGGGTCATATCAATCCAGCTTTACAATTTTTTTTTAAATTAATTTTTCTTCCCTGTTCCTATCCACTGTATGTCTTTATTTTCAGCACCAACAAAGCACAACATGGTCTCCTGTTACCAAAAAACATCATGTTGATGTTTTCATCCTTCTCAATATGCTTTGCTGTGGCACAATGCACTTGATAATGTATTTTCTTGTTAAATAGTCAAACATATCACAACGTATAGGGCCCTTCACAGGACCACCAGTTATCTCCACAGAGTGCACAGAATGCACTGCTGAAAACCAATGTGCATAAGCTTGACCTAATTCAAAAACAAACTGCATGGCACGTTTTTTAACTAAACATAAACTGCAGTGCAGTTGAGAGTTGTTGGAACTGACCTATGTTGCTGAAGAAGTCAATTTCTTGTTATCTTTTGTGCTGTCTTTGCTGTTTACTCTATAGCACTTTTAATTTTACCTCCCTGATGTGCCATTATTTTTACCAGTAAACCAAATTTGCCTGTTTCTCCTCACTTTTACCTTTTGCCTTTAATCTTATTCTCTCCCTGTTGCTTGTATCAACATAAACAATATATCGTTTCAGATTTATTTTTAAGCTAAATGAACATCCTGTAACAACAGAATTTCAAAGCATACATTAGAAGAAGGAAAAAGGGCAGATGAAGGCATCATGTCTGAGAGGGTGGGGTACATACGTAGAATAATTAATTAATAGAAAAGTGACTATATATAAAGTTCTGTTTTGTGATTACAGTAAATCCATATCATATGCTGTTTTAGGGACCACATATGTTTAGATTTTCAATTACAGATGATACAATAACTGGAAAAGCCGTGACTGAATCAACTACATGAATGTGTCTTCATATTTTCAGCTGCACAATAAGGATAAAGCCTTATCTGAATGACTTACACAGTGTGGCGATTGTGCAGTGCTTTCATTTTAGACATATATTGTGCATACTTTTATTGTATAACTTTATTGTCCCACTGGTGGGGTGCACTGTTTCAAAAATGCACTTTTAAACATTTCAGCAAAGGTGACATGCATTATAGTGTAGAATGAATAGTTCTTGTAAGACCTTAACACTAAACCATGGCCCACCAGCTCCTGTGAGGTGGATTTTCTTGTATTAAGTGGTGTTTCTTGATACATTTTATTGTAAATTGTGTAGGCCAGATAAGACAAGACAGTTAGAATAGACCATTTGAAAATTTGCAGCAACAGGCAGTATTGTTATAGGGGCTGCTTGAGCGTTTAAGAGGTCCCCTTTGCAGGTCCTGTATTGTAACATAAATAAAATAGTTGTAAGATACATCTACATTATTAAATACAGACAGCCAACATCAGCACTATAATTTTCTGTGCCATTATTAAAACCATTGATACTGAAGATTCACAACAACGTCTGCACTCAAACATGATGCATTCAAACTCCTCTGAACCATGTGTACATTTGACAAACTGGACTGTTTGTAGTTTCTGGTAGCTGTGCTTAGTGAATGTGTTCACTGTTAAGAAGAATTAAGAATCTTGTAATAAATGTCCAATCTGTAAAAGGTAAAATAAAAGACTTCAACACTCTCTGGTGTCTCTAGAGTGATTATACAATATTGTGTGTCCAAATACTTTAGTATAAAAAAAAAACTTTTTTACTGATGCCAGGTTATGTGATGTTTTCATCAGTTTACAAAATTAGGTATGCAGAAGAAACAACAAATCATTAGTCAATAGTCTCTTTTTGTCTGTTTGTGTTAATCCCAGACAGAGCATTTATATTGCAATAGCGTTGTGGGGCTAAACCAGGTAAAGATAGATCCTAACAAGAAGTCAAGGCTAATACTCAGCTAACATTACTGTAACACTCAAAAAAATATATATGTTTCCTATTCAGTAAATGGAACAAAAGCATGTTGAAGAAAGCAGACTCAGGTAATGAGAAGTAAAAGCAGAGCATGGCTTAAATACTTTGTTAAGAAGCTTATGCTCCCACTCTGTCCCTCACCGACAATCCTCTTCACTGGAAAACTCACCCTACAGGTTCACGGACTGAGAACTATTCACCAAAAGGAAATACAATTTTTCTGTGAGGTATGAATATTTTCAGAAAACTATTTTATTTTAAATGTATTTTAATTAATAATTTAAACTATTTTTTTATTGTGTTGCAATTGCTGCTTTAATGTACCCGTGTTAGGCAAAAATAAAAGGTAGACTGGAATTCACCCTTTTATAAATTCTGGACAATATCAGATGATCAAAATAGATAATACTATTTATTTTTAAATTTTGTCTTCACTGTATTTCGCATAGTATTGTGAGACCTAAAGCTCATATGCATCTCTATCTTTTAACATTAATCATTATGGACTGACTTAGAAGAGGTTACAAGTAACCTGCTTTTTTCAAAACATGTCTTTATACATTGCTGTTGAAATGCCAATGTTGTTGGTTTCTCAGAATAGCTACAATATGGCTCCTGGAGTTCAGAGGGATCAGGCTGCATAGATTACAGACTTATCTTCTGGTCACCACAGTGAAGCAGGACAAGTGGTCAGACTGTAAAGCCTGTCTAACATATGTATTTTTAGTACAAAAACGTTTCTCTGTTCTTCAGTGTTGTGCAGGTGATCGTCTGAAACCATGTGTGACCAGACCTTTATGGCGGCCACCTTTGGCCCCTGTGAGAGCTGTACAACCCCCAGCCCCCTGATGAACATCTACATCAAGAATGAGCCCATCAACTACTGCTCCTTCTGTGTCGAAATGGTGAACATTCTTATATATATCTATTCTTATAGAAACAACTTTTAGTTGGCTTTCAGTGTATTCTATAGCCACTATCTATGAACTAATGAACAGACTAGGAATTTGGTATCGTTTAGACCTGCTTTTTACTGACGCCAGGGGGTTATGTGAACGTCTCCGTTGGTGGGCGTGCGTGTTTGTTTGCGTGCGTGCGTGTTAGCAGGATTCTGCAAAAACTACTGGACGGATTGGGTATTGGGTATGGGTAATTGGGTACATCTACGATGAATATTAATTAAGTAATTAATTAATTAAGGATTCAATTTGTAAATGCAATAACTCAGAAAGTTTTTGCTCCATCTTCTTCTAACTTTCTGGACAGTTACATTTGATGAAGATGCTGAACTACACTGAGTTTGGTACTTCTGTGATGAATAATAATTAATTAACAAATTAATGATTTTGAGCACTTTATTGGAGCCCTTACTCTTAGTGAACATTAACCAAATCTCATGAAATTTGGCACAGTGATCCGGGCTAGGGTCTATTTAATGGACATATGCAAATGATCACGGTCGGATAAAAAATGCCTCTATAGCGCCCCCATGTTTATGACTCCTATGGGACTCTGGATACATTTACTTTGTCGGAGAGTGATGAAACTTGGTACAGTGATTCTCCACATCGTGCTGAACATAAAATATTAGTATGGCTCCGCCCTACGACAAACAGGAAGAAGAAATCCATATTGGATTAAAATTTGGAAGTCAGGTATATTTGACAGCCTCTAACCATGGATGTATTAAAAATCAGGATAAGGTATTGCCCTCCGCCGTGATGCCAGTATGGTGGTCGCCACTCGGTGGTACTGCAGCCAGAAATGCGCTCTGGGCCCAAAAAGGATTTTTCCCATAGACCGCAATGCAAAAATAAACGCCTGTATCAAACCTGAAACATCACATTAGCCAACGCCTCTGATCGCAACTGTCCAATAAGATGGCCGTTACCTCAATAGCGCCACCTATGGACTGAATGAAGAATGTCATTTTAGAGAAATTTACAAAACTTGGCAAAAACATTCTTCACACACATCCAGACAAATCACAAAAGTCAAATAGACCCTTCCCATATTTGTCATATTGGTTTGGGGGCGGAGCCTCTTAATTGTTCATTAACAATAAAAAAATCATTAGACATCACAGATTAAAGTAGCAGTTAGTGCCAAAACATTGCATAGGGGAAATTAGTTGTCCTGGTGTCGGTATGCACTCTCTGAGTGCTTTCTAGTTAAGTAATGTACTAAAAAATAAAATAACACACAGCAATTTGAGAATGGTGCAGACTTTCAGATGTGAAAATGCTCAGTTGTCAGGTTCAGGTAATACTAAATTTTGTATCTCATATTCTTCAGGAGCGCTGTGATTATGACGCACACACTAACTGCCTTTATGGAGCTGATGGATCATGGCATTGTTTCGTGGGAAAACCTTTCCTCAATCTTCATCAAAAAGGTGCTTGTATGGTGTGTATTTGCAGTTGCCACTTTCCCATATATTGTGCTCTTCATTATTTTTGTCTTCAGATTGCCAGCTTTGTGAATGGGAAGTCGTCAGATGCGTCAATCCAGCAGGTTTCCCTGGACATCCTGGAGAGTATGGTGCTGAGCAGCTATAGTCTATTTCTGCAAGTTAAAAATGAAGTCACTATGGAAAGGCTCGTAGCACATCTTCAAGTGTAAGTATTAAAAGGGTTGTATAAAAAATGTGTACATTGGTAAGTATACATTTTCCACATTTACAATATTTACAATAATCTTTCAGCACAAACCAGCAGATACAGACCAAAGCTATGGCTCTGCTTATGGCCTTACTACAGACGGCTGGAGACTCAGACAGAGAGGTTTGGCTAATCCTTTTGTAAATGCTTATTATTTTACTGAGCTTTTAGCTTTGATATGTCTGTTGTAAGGAATACCTACATTTTGTACATAATGTATATTTAGGATTTTTGTTTCTTTATAAAACATAATCATTTTTATTTTTTTTCTTACAAAATATGTACAGTATGTGTAGTTGAACAGCAAGTAGTGCAAAAATCCATAGGACTTTCTGACTTTAGGCAGCAATAACTCACTTGTCTGTGTGTTATGTTCTGCAGACAGGGCTTTCTGTTGTGTTGCCCTATCACCACTCTTCTCTTATTGTTGGTTAACTGTATAGAAACAGTTCCCCCATTCATTACTGTAGTCCTTCTCACTGTATTCACAGAGTTACACACTTCCTCATTTTTACAGTAGGTCAACACAATTCCACCCTTCTTATCGGCCTGACCAAACCAAAGAGGTTGTGAAGTACACCTAATACCACCCACCTTTTACATACTGGTACCTTAGCGCCACCCTGTGTTAGGAGTTTGTTATTGCATGTCAACCTGTGCTCTTTTCTTTTCTTTTTTTTTTGTAGGAGATGTTTGAGTTTTTGAATAAGAAGAATCTTCGGCAGTATATCTACAAGGTAAAGTAATTTCTTCAAAATTTTTTATAAATATCTCTGCTACCATAAAGTATTATTAAACATTTAAAGCATTTTAAATAATTATCTGGTCTTTGTCAGAACATCATCCACAGTTCAGGTTCAGTCCAAGATGAGATGGCCCACTACCTTTATGTGCTCCAATCAGTGACATTAAATCACTTAGAGCCTCGAATGCGGACGCCCCTGGACTGCTATAGCCAGGTAACATTGTGAAAATGTTACCTACATCCTTTTTTACATTATGTTTATAATCAACGCAATATGTGCCTGTTTTTTCCACCCAGGAACAGAGAGACATTCTGCATCGCTTACGACAAGCTGCTTTTGAGACAGAAACTGAAAACAATTTAAGCCACGAGAGACGTCGCTCACTCTGTGCCAAAGAGTTCAAGAAATTAGGGTTTTCTGTGAGTGAAATTATCAACTGTTGTTATTATACATTTACATTTATAGAATATTGATTAACAGTACCACTCAAACGTTTGGACACCTTTTGATATATTAACATTTTAATAAACCAGCATACCATAAGCACTTTTATATGGCGTGTTGTTAAACTATACTATAACTCTCTATGACTTTTAAAAGTTGTGTTCTAATGAGAGCCTTATTTAACTATTTGCAAACTAAATGTGTAAATTTCAGCTTGGATTTTAACACAATACTGACATCTAACTTTAGTGATTTTCAATGTAAAAGAAGATTACCAGAAAAAGCAATCAAATTTCAGTATTTGCTTTACCATTGTCCTGAATTTTGACTGTTATTGTAGCTGTAAGACTCTTTACCATCTTTCAGAACAATAGTAATCCTGGTCAAGATTTGGTCCGAACACCTCCTGGTCTGTTAGCTCTGGATACTATGTTTTACTTTGCTACAAGATATCCAGATGCATACAGCAGGGTGAGCAATAAAACTATGAACAAAATACAATTTCTACATGCAATTTAAAGCCAGAAAAACAAACTAACTTTCCTGTTTTATTTGTCTGTTTTTCTCAGTTTGTGCTTGAGAACAGTAGCCGAGAAGACAAACATGAGTGTCCCTTTGCTAGGAGCAGTATCCAGCTCACTCTTATCTTGTGTGAAATCCTGAGAATTGGAGAACCCCGTGTGTATACTGCATTTATTTAACCTCCTTGGCTTGTATATTTGTATTCACTATTGTCAATTTATTTTTTCAAAAGCCTCAGAGACAGGATCAAACTACCATCCCATCTTCTTCAGTCAGGATCGGCTGTTAGAGGAGCTTTTCTGTGTCTGTATTCAGCTTCTTAACAAAACGTGGAAAGAAATGAGGGCAACACAGGAGGACTTCGACAAGGTACAATACACATGCATTTTTTACAGCTACTGCTTTGGTCAATAATATAGTAGATCTTACAAAATATAAAGGTGACAGAATCATAAACATTCATTGTCATAACTAGATTTCTTTTAGAGTTACTACACAACATACAGTATCTATCGCAAGTCTTTTGTGCTGTGCTGCCTTTAAAAGTACTACAAAAAATTACCTATGTGATTATTGATGGCAAGTTTATCTTACTTACACAGACAAATACTATAGTAAATATAGAACAAAAGATGGATCTGTTTCAGGGTAGCAAAATGACATTAGGATAGAGCTCTATTGTGTTGAATATGTCATTTGTATGCTAACATGCATCCATACACGGAGCCTGCATCTGGACACATGGTGACCTTGCACACACATTGTGGTATTTATAGTGTTCAGGGCTTAAGCAGCAGGACATTGTCTAGGTGAAATATTGAAAACCCAGCCTTCTAAAAAGCAGATTGGTTTAGCTTTTGTCTTGGGTCACATTTCTCACATCACCCAACCTTCACAAAGCACTCTCCAGATAGTTATAAAACTTGCCGACCCTTTGACCCGTTTAGGTGCGGGCCAGTGTCCCGTGCACCATGACAGCAGACTGGCTTTTGTTTTTACCCTCAGCCCCCTACCCATGCCGCTTCGGGGCAAGGACAATGGGGCATTAGGTAGACAAAGAGAAGCGTGGTAGGCGGCAAAAATAGGGACAAGAAAAAGGGAGAGACAAAATATATTAGTCATCAGCAGTAATTACATCACAACAGAGGGGATGCAAACCTCTGGAAACTAGATGAGAAGAGTATTTTTGTTTTTTACTGTTTAATGACATTTTGTAGTAGAGGATATTGATTCTGACTAAGACCATAGGCTACATTCTGGACCTTATGTGCTAACGGTCAGTCTCCACATAAGTATAGTCCAGTGTATGTGCATGTGGGCTCTAGAGAGCCTGGCCTCACATTGGTCAGACAGAGGGGCTGGACTGAGGCTGTGCATGTGTCTGACACTATCAGGGTGTCTGTTTACAAAACAGCCACAGGCCCGGACCTCTGCTGTCGTGTAGGTGATATGTCTCTGAATCACTTTCACTGAGAGACGAGACTCAGTTTTTGAACTAGGATAATACGGAAAATAGTACATTTCAGGTGGATATAGAGAAACAACATGGAGGTAAGCTGGTGTTTTTAATTGTCCAAAAGTACCTGGTTCAGGTAATGTTATCAATGTGATTGCTTATGTAATAGGAACAATTTCGTGATTGGTTTGAAAACATCAACCTACTTTTTAATGATTAAATCTTGTTGCTTGTTTCATGTCTTTTGCATTAACCCAGTATGTACAAGTACAAGATGTAGATTGGTGTTTATCCACTTTGTTTTTATCATATTCTTTATTTTAATGTCATACATTTAAAGACAGTTTTTTTATGTATTTAATTTAGTTAAAAAATCAAGCTTGTGTTAACACTTGCTTAAACATGCCCACAGATTATAATATAATTAATATTGTTACTGTTACTTAGTTGTAGTTACGTAATAGCATTTAATGTTACTATTTTTTCTGTATTGAGCAAAATCATGATCCCCACATATTTCAATGTACAACGTCAATTTCATCTGTTGTCACCAATTGCTCACAATTTGTCAGTGGGTGTGAGTAGGAATGATCTAGGTCAGCAGAGTGCATCAAGTAGAGACAGATAGTGCTGGAGTAAGGCCTGTTCTCCTAACACTGTATAGATTTGTATATAGATTTTCTTTACTATTTAGAGCCTCAATGTTATAGGAAGCTATAGATTTTTAGCATGTGCCTAGTTTACACAGTTTTTAGAACAACCAAGGTCACCCTCTGCCTCTCTGCTTGAGTATCACTTTAACTAGTCATGCAGACGTTTCTACAACTGATAAAAAAAACATTCTGCCAAGGTTTATTTTAATGCTTTTGTAGCAGGTAAGTCACTATATTAATAGGTATTATAAATAGGATAGATATGATAATAATACTGCTAATGTATAATAACTGGGCTACTATCAGAAGACTAGAATAAGACTCTATCTGAAGAGAAACACAGAGACCGAAAAGTTAAAGTTGGTTGGTACCACATATTGAGATAAACAAACAAACACAAACAATAATAGTAATAGTAAAAAATAGAACTCTGAATGGCTATTCACAAATGTACAGTGCAATATCAATATTCAAATATATTCAAGTTCAACAGTTATGTGCAATTTCTCATTTCACATTTTTTTTAAATCAGTAGTCCCAAACCCCAGCGATTCCCAAAGTTCGACACGGCGTGAGATAGGTTTGTTCAGAGGAATAGTTGAATGTTCGAGTGGCGGACAAGTGACAGGTGCGAGTAGTCGAGTGGGCCGTGGTGAAAAATTGGACACAAGGCAAATAAGGACAAAAAGGGGGGAGTGTGAGTTGGCTAGAGGGAGCCTCCTACCGGCCCAGCCCGAGCAGGTGGAATCCACAGGATTAGGATTGGACGGTCCAAATCCTTAAATTGAGATGAGTTGGGTTTCAGTTCAGGCTCTAGGCCTCCTCATAGCTCGCCATCGCATCAACCTGGCCAATTCCGTTTCATATACAAGCACAACGCTCCTCTCAACGCTCAATTGGTGCTTGCGATCACGTGACAACGTTGGCTGCGGGTAGTCACATGATTACATGACGCTACACTCGCGAGATTCATAGACAACGCGAGAGGAAATGCATGGAAAGAGGAAAGGAGTGATTTTTCACCCGGGTTACACTTTTGTTTAAGTAAAACTATATAGTGTGGTGGCTACTCTATGGTCAATACAGTGAGAATAGGCTCACTGCCCGGGCATTGATTGTTCTGTAAATCAGAATTGGTCTCTAACTCAGCTAGGACTAGTGATTAAAGCATTTTGCAAGAGAAAGGATAAGACTCGAGAAGTTTAAAATCACAATAGATTAGGCGGGAAACAGCATAAAGGGATTAAAGTTATGGGGGTGTTGTTTAAGAAACTAGATAAGAAAGCTTCCTGCTTCCTATAGGCTGCATGCAGGTGTCTTTTGGTTTCTAGTAAAAATTTACTAAACAGTTATTTGGACCAGCTATTTGAACTATAATGAATTTTAAACCTATTAAGTTGTTGTAAACCTTGGAAGAGGACTGTGTGAAACTACCACCACAAATGTCTTTTAAGAAGTAATAGTGGCCTAAACATTGTTTGTGCTTTCAGGTGATGCAGGTGGTGAAGGAGCAGATCACCAGGACTCTGTCTAGTAAACCCACCTCTCTGGAGCTTTTCAAAAACAAAGTAAATGCTCTCAACTACAGCGAAATCCTCAAACTGCGACAAACTGAGCGCCTACATCAGGAAGAGACACTTGCTCCTCCTGTACTGTGAGTCCAAAGATTAACTTATTTACAAAAAAGACAAGAAAATAATTATAATTTCTACATTTTAGTGAGCTTAAGGAGCGCCTAAAGCCTGAGTTGCTGGACTTGATTCGTCAGCAGAGACTGAACAGGCTGTGTCAGGGAACCATGTTCAGAAAGATAAGCAGCAGGCGAAGACAAGGTGAGAAAAAGAATTCAGATAAAAAAGACTATAAAACTCATTGTCTTTGCACAACTGGTTAATTGGATCTTTTACAGATAAACTATGGTACTGCCGCTTATCACCCAATCATAAAATGCTTCACTACGGCGATGTGGAGGAGGACACAGACATGCCACCGATCGAAACACTACAGAAGAAAAGTGAGTTTGAGGTCATATTTCTTATTTGTAAAGTCCTACAGGAATTAGTTACATTTTCTGTCTTTATTTAGTTCCTGTGGCTGATATCAAAGGTTTGCTAACAGGAAAAGACTGCCCTCATATGAAAGAAAGCAAAGGCAAACAGACCAAGGTAAACAATGCAAATCTATTGTAAGGAAAGTCTGTTTATTTCATGATCTGAAAAAAGCAGTTACTTGTATGTGTCTTTCTACAGGAAGTTTTGGAGTTGGCTTTTAGTATCACATACGACGTAGAGGACAGTCTGAACTTCATTGCTCCATCTAGAACTGATGTGAGTGTTTACAAAGGGTTTATATAATCATGATATTTGTTAATGTTGGTGAATCATTGTCAAAGTAAGGAAAACATAAGTTGACATAATATGCAATTTATTGCTACAATGTTGAGTATTGCATGTCTGGTACAATATAACTGATTGTTGAATATGCTTTTGGATTGAGTGACTGTGCTAACTTTATTAATGTAAATGTAAGTATAAATCATTAAACCCGCAAGCGGGGATAATGGCCCTCGCCGCTCATGCGACCGCCTAGGTCACGCAACCGTTGGGGGCATGCAACCGCCTAGAGCATGTGACCCTTGGGGGCATGCGACCGCCTGGGGGACGTGATTGCAGAGAACACGCAAGTGTTCATATGAGGAGTTAGTTAAAACATTTCACTAAATTTAGACCATCTTGGCATCTTTAATTCAAAATGGCCGACTTCCTGTTGAAGATAGGGCTTGGTCACACGAGACTTTTTTGATCATGCTCTCATGTTGGATCTGTCTACCAATTTTCACTGATGTGAATTATGGTGATGTGAATAATGTGGTTATGACAAAGTAAATTTTTTACTCCCCACTGGCTTTGTTCAAATTTTTGGGTTGTGGTTATGCTAATACTGTAATAAATAGGGTGTGGTCCTCATTGACTTTTGTTCAGTAACATGACAGGGATGTGTGTACCAAAGGGCATTTGTCTACAACAAACACAAATTAACTTTTGAGACACCATTGTAAATTTGTAGGGGGCGCCAGAGAGCCAATTTTAAAGATAGCACTTATATTGATACATCATTATGTTCAGCTCATCATTCCGCACAAATGTTACATTGGGTCCAAGTCAATACAACAATGTTTGTGAAGTGTTTGTTACATAGGTTTTTATACTTTCAAAAATGGCCGCTTCGTTACGAGCTTGCCACGAGCTCGCCACGACCACACCCAAAGACCTATAAACAAACTTTGAACAACTTTTGATCTCAGAGATCTCCAGATGATGTTCACCAAGTTTGGAGCCTGTCTGATAAAAACTCTAGGAGGAGTTTGTTAAAATACAACACCAAATTGAGACCATTTTGGCATCTTTGATTGAAAATGGCAGACTTCCTGTACAATACTTTTTTGATCAGTGGGACATTTTGGATATGTCTACCAAGGTAATTTTTTTTCTCCCCATTGATTTTTGTTACAACTTTGGGGCGTGGTTATGCTAATACTGTGATAGATAGGGTGGGGTCCTCATTGGCTTTTTTGTTCAGTATCATGACAAGGATGTGCTTACCAAAGGGCATCTCTCTACGACAAACAAAATTTTGAAATCCCATTGTAAATTTGTAGGGGGCGCTAGGGAGCCAATTTTAAAGATAGCACTTATATTGATATATCATTACGTCCAGCTCATCATTAAGAAACAAATGTTACACTGGGTCAAAGTCAATACAACATTGTTTGTAAAAGTTACAAAGGTTTTTATACTTCTGAAAACGGACGCTTCTTTAAGAGCTTGCCACGACCACACCCAAAGACCTATGAACAAACTTTGAACAACTTTTGATCTCAGAGATCTCCAGATGATGTTCATCAAGTTTGGAGTCTGTCTGATAAAAGCTCTAGGAGGAGTATGTTAAAATACAACATCAACTTTGGCATCTTTGATTCAAAATGGCCGAGTTCCT
>JAVQKG010069431.1:0-14918 GCA_036025885.1 Hypseleotris bucephala
AACAGCACAGCCCCCCCCCCAAAGCAATTCAATCAGTGTAGCATTCTTGAGTTTTTGAAAGGTAAATTGATAATCTAAAAGCATCCACTATCATAAATATTTGAACACTTAACTACTATTACAATTGTTATTCCTTGTCTTGTCATGTATAGGACCTACAGAGTGTGGTGCAGCAGCAGAGGGCAGACATGGACTGCGCTCGTGATGCTCTGAGTGCCTTGTGCAGATCACATCCCTCTGACGAGCTGTCACGCCTCTCCTCTGACCTTACGTCCATCGCTAAACGAACAGAGACAGTGGCTCAGCGCTGCGCTAAGACAAGAGGTAGCCTTCAAGATGGGTTACAGCTGCACTTCAATGGTAAGACTTTCAGTGTGTTCACCCCTAATTTACACTGAATCCGTCACATCTCCGCCACGTCAGCCATACATCAATTAGAACTCCATTAAAGTTAATGTGTATATAAAGTCAAGTTTATACCAGATAGTCATTTCTGCAGCTAGTCTGCATCTCTGCGGTAACTAGACGTATTGAGTCTATTTTTGACGGATGATGCAGCGGTATAAACTGAAATAGCAAGTCAAATAATAACACAGGAAGATTGTCCTTTAAAAGTAAAAGGCATAACGGCCACCCCCAGCCTTTCTACATTGCCACTGTATCACTTTTAACGTCTCTCTGAAAACTCACATTGCTGCTCCGAGACACTCCGATTTGTATCAATGGAAAAGGGAGGAATTTGCACATCTCATGCTGATAGAGAGGACAGAGGCAGGCTACAGTTGATGACACCATTCAGCATTTAGTCACAACTCGATGAGACGCACTGTAGACGTGATGGATTCAGTATAATTTGGAGTCTGTCAAAAAAGTGAGATGGAGATGCACTGGAGACGCGGATTTAATGTAAATCAGGGGTTACAATCCCTTAAACACACTAATTAAAACACCACATTCATTCTTCAAGGAGCTGAATTTTCATAAGAGTAGTTCTTATGTTTATTGTTGATTAAAACCTATTTGTTCCCAAGAGCATTCTCAAACCGCCCACTACAGCCACAGTCACACACACAGACACACAGTGTTGGAGACACTTGTTTTTCTCCGACACACACCTGTGCTCCTGTCACACCTGTCCCATGAGACTTGCTCAGGCTCGTTACCACGGCAACCCACCGCTGCACAGCATGGACACACCCACACCTCCCATCTGCCTCGGCTCACCTCCTTCATGTTTTATTATTTTTCAAAAATACTGTATATATGCTTCTTGACATCCTTTTCTGCCCACAACATGCATGCCTTATTGTTCATGTTTTTTTGTTTTTCACACAGAGCTCGTTCAAGAATTCCGCTCCTGGCTTACAGATATTAACTTGGATCTAAAAGAGTGGTGTAACCAGTCTGGAGATTCTGCTGTCCTCGCTGCTAAGTTGCACCGACTAAAGGTGCTACAGTTTGTTGTGTGTATAGTTTAAACTAACATATGTTGACGCACATTACTATTTAACATGAAAATGAAGTTTCACTTTGGGTGAATGATATCTGTCTTAAAACTGCCTAAAATTATTGAATGCTAAATGTAGTTACAGGTTTCAGAGGAGCAGACAGCTGAGGGAGAGAAGCGTCTGTCTGTAGTTTGTGAAGAGGCAGAGAGACTTCAGCTTTACCTTTCCAAACCTGCAGCAGCACAAGTCCAGGATCAGCTCTTGTCCTGTCAAAGGGAGTGGAAGCTCTTCCTGGACAGCTGCTCCCAGTGCCAACAAGACCTGGCGGAGAGCATCGACATCTTAAAAAAGTAAGTATTCAGTAATTAAATGTTCTGTGATAATGCAGAGAAAATTAAAAAAAATACTTTTATCCATAGTTTTGATGACTGTGTGGGGGGTACAAGAGACTGGCTGAAGCAGATGGAGCACAGCCTGAAGAGTGACTCGGTTTCTGGGGATGAGGGTCGTGAAGGTGCCCCTGACACGGCAGAGGAGCTGGAGAGGGTGGAAAATTTGCATAAAGAGCTGCTTGAAAGACGGTAAGTGTACTTGTTGGTATTGTGGCCTGTGTGCCACACTGCATACCATTATTATTTCTCTTCATCTGTAATCTACATTCTCCTACAAGGGAGTCCATTGAGCGACTGTGTCAGGAGGCCCAGTCCCTGTCAGAAGCAGGACGGGGGTCAGGAGGAGAGGTCAGAGTAATGGGACAGCTCCATATGGAGCACCAGGCTCTGCTGAAGGAGGCCAGAGAGCGACTGAAAGGCTGCCAAGAGAGCCAAGCGTTTGGGGAGACGCTCCAGGGGGTGTGGGCCTGGCTGGAGGATATCCAGGAGAGACTGGGTACAGTGGACAGCACCATGGGAACCAAAGGGCAGCTGGAGCAAAGGCTGGAGACAGTGCAGGTGAGGATGACAAAATTAACCAGTACTTGCTACTTACTATGCTTATTTTCAGTGTGGACAATCTAGTAAACACAAGAGGGTGCCATATAACTGAATTTGTTCACTTTGTCTTTGCATTGTTTTCACAGGATATCCTGCTTTTGAAGGGGGAGGGAGAGGTCAAGCTAAACATGACCATGGGTAAGGGTGAGTTAGCTCTCCGCAGCTATGGAGCGGCCGGACAGGAAGTGGTGAAATCTCAGCTTCAAGAAGTGGAGGATGCATGGGCCACGTTGCTTGTGACAGCCATGAGCTGCCACAGGTACGGTATAAACTACTCACCAATATTTTATTGTGAATGGCTATATCATGCTTCTGCTCACTAAGTATTAAATACACCTCGCCTAATATACACACTATGCAATAATGTACACTGCCAAAAAATCCTCCCACAAGAAAACAGGTCACCTTTATGATAATAGATTGACATCTCAATGTCATTAATTACAAATAGGTTAAATACATAATGAGGAGTATTTTTCTCATTTTGTAACTATGATTGATGTGTCTCTGTTCACTACATTATGTGCTTGCCCCTTTTGTGCTGTGTGTCTATGCAAGTGTGTTTAATTGAAGCAATTATGGTTCCAACAAAAATTTGATCTCATTAGAGACTAAATGGCGAATGGCATGCAGTAAATCACACATGGGGTTTGTTTGTGTTTTTGGGGAAAGGGATAACAGGAGGCGAGGGGTAGCAGGTGAATCATGTATGCACTGGCTGGGCCTTTTCTTGTATGCGCAGAGATATTATGGTTATTTGTACACGCAGAATGACAGATGGCAAGAAAATCTATGGGTGCATATCTGCCTCAGTGATTTGATGCACCCAATAAAACAAGACAATGGCAATAACATAACATTACTGACAAATTATATTTCTTGGCCTATCCACAAGTCTCACACACTGCACACTGTGCACACAGCTTTCTTGGTATCAGGAACAATTATACTCAGATTATGGTTTCCAGTTGTAATGGTGCATATTTAAGCTTCAAAAAGTGATTATATTCTGATGCCTGAAAAAAGCATGGAGAATCAGAGAAACCAAACTGTAAACTAAATAATTATATCTTTGGTATCTTGTGCAATTATATGTTTTTAAAGCAGTTTGAGATTGCCCAGGAGAGCTAATCTTAATCTAGATTATTACAAATAATGTTAACGTGTGTTTAGTCGATTGGAGTGGACAGTGTCACAGTGGAGTGGATACTTGGAGAGTGCGAACCAGCTGCGGTGTTGGATGGAGGCCCTAGAGCGGGAGGTGAGCGCCCCTCTCACCCCTCAGCCCGGACCCAGAGAGAAGGCTGCTCAGCTGGACAGACTCAGAGCACTGCTGGCTGATCTAGAGGACCACCAGGTGGCACTGTCTAGCCTGGAGGAAAAGGCACGAGAACTCTTCAAGAAAACTGGAGATGCCAGCTTTAACCATGGGGCCCGCACCCAGCTGCAGGCACAGTTTGATGACCTTACAGCTTTGGTAGAGGTATAAAGAATAAATAAAAAAATAAATAAATAAATTTATATAGTTGCTTACCACTGTTTTATGCAAATACAGTTTGTTAATGTTATTTGTATTTAGTGTATTTTGTCATTTTTTACATACATTTGTGTTGCATACACTGCCACCGTTTAGCCTTATATACTATTTGGTTCCCCTAGTTTTTGCATATGTAGGAAAATTCTAGCAATAGGTTTTGAAACTTTTATTGTAAATAGCCGATTGCTAAAAATGTTGTATTTAATTCTTTGTGTAGGAAAGGGTTCGTCTCTCGCAGAGCATAGTGTTGGAGCATCAGGAGTATCTGGAGGCTGTAAGAGAGCTGACTGACTGGCTCATGACAACAGGAGAGGAGCTACAGCACTGGTCTGACACAACAGGAGACTCTACCTCCATTAAGAGGAAGCTGTCTGAAGTCAGGGTAAGGCCAAATGAATGTGTGATCATTCAAACTCCAGCTTCACTAAAGTCAACATAATGGTTAAGCTGACAAGGCTCATTCAGACTTCCCAAACAAGACTTAGATACATTTACATTAAAATTTGCATAAATATTTTATTGCTTTGATTATTCATTAAACCAAGACAGTAGATTTGTGTCTAACTGCATTGACGCCTCTGCAAGTGAAAGTCACAGACTATGTGTGAAGAAGATACACCTATTTAAAATGTGTTATAGCCTGTTCCTATGGTAACTGCTATATCGTTCATTTTACATCTTTGCCTTTGTCTTATCAGTGGAAATTGAATTACAGGTATATTCCCATTGCCTCCACATGTCTCCGCCAAGCAGATTTTGCTTGAGAGTAATGAAAGTAAACAACAACCAATAGTAATACCGCCTAAGCTTTTCCCAGCTCAATAACTCGGCAATTACAAACCAGAGGAAATATGTGAGCCGATATTGATTTGCATTTACATTACACACAAGGGCCCTAATTATCACATTATGTGTGGGATTCATCTCAATAGAAGAGATATTGTTTATGGATACATGCCTGTTGCATCATTTGAGGGTTAATATTCCCATCCTACAAATGCATGTTAAAATGATTGTGGAGCTTGTTTTTCTCTTGATCTAATCCTTCTATCAGATTTCGTCTCGCGCGTCTTGGTGTTAGCTTTTCACACCATCTGATTTCTAAGTGCTACCTTTCCACTCCGAATAATAAATCAGGGGTTAAAATAAATTTTAAAGGCGCTAAGATTTGCAGTAATGAAGGAGAAAGGATCATAGTGAATGAAAAAGCACATCAAGTATGATTGTGTGAAGGCAATACTAGAAAGATAGAGATCATATAAAAAGGTTTGTGCGTGTAACTTTAAATAGAATCACATCTGGCGGTTTCCGTAGCAACTTTGCATCTCAAACCTTGTTGTTTTTCTCCTTCAGGAGCGTGTGGAGAGCCGACTGCTCGAGGGTCGTGAGCGTCTTAGCCGTGTCCGCCGCAGCGCCGCCACAACAGCAGAACACACCGCAGCCGGAGGGTGCGAGGCCATGGACCGCCAGCTGGGGGCGCTGTCGCAGGCTCTGGAGCAGTGGGAGGGGGCCGCACTGAGGGCCCGGGACAGTCTGGAAGGGGCCCTGGCTTCGGCCTCAGCGTCAGAGGAAGAGTATGAGAGACTGACAGCTCGACTGGACCAGGAGCTGAAGGAGTTGGATGGTAGACTGAGGGGGTGGAGCCAGGAGTTGATAAAGGCGGAGGGGCGGAGCAGTGGAGAGGAGGCCGTGGAGGGATGGCAACTCGCTAAGGTATGGGAACATAGGAGGAGAATGAGGCGACTTAACTACTATTAGTACCATTACTTTACAATATTTATTTTTAAAGCAAGAAAAAACAGCATTTCATTCTAAACTCTATATTAGGGCACAAGTGCAGATAGGCTTTTTCAAGTTTCCATTCATTCTTTATTATTTAATTTATCTTGTTTTTGTTAGGGATTGCAGGAGGCTATCCCAGCAACTATTGGTTGCTGAAAACCACTCACTATGGTGAATGTAATTTAAAAAAGGACGCAAGTGTATATATAAATTGTATGTTTATCCTGTTAAGTCCTTTTGGCACTAAAAATGTGGGTTAAAAAAACAAAAGTTTGCTAAATACTGCATAAAAACTCAACTAATATGTGGAAAACAATTACAAGTTCATCTCCAATTACTCCAGCTGCACTGCAATTTTTGAGATTAGCAATGTTTAATGACACACACACACACACACACATTATGCTGTGTATCCCCTACCTCTTTCTGTCTGTAATTATCCATTCTATTTGTAAATCCCAAAACCAGATTAGTTTTTTAAATCAGCTTTACTGGGACTACGATGCAGCAGTGACAGCTACAATCCCATCAAATCTTTCCTCATTTTCTCCTCTCATTCTTGCCCCTCCAGCTTCTACAGTCTTTTGTTTTTTGTTTTCATCACTATCTTTTGCTCCCAAACAGTGTATCGCTCTGTTCATGCCCTTGTATGAAGAAGACTGTCTTGTTTGGACATTGAACAGTGATGTCTTTCTTGGCTGGAGGCAGGAGGTTGTTGCTTAGATGCTTCGCTCGCTTCACCTTCCCCCGCAGCTCTGTTGCTAACCTCACTAGGATGTTTACATAGCGACAGTTTATTTCTGTATTGTTGGGGTCACTCCAGCATGTACCACAGCTCCATATTCCACCCTCTTGGGTGTCTTTTGGGCCATGACTTTTGGTGCTTTGCCTCAATTTGTAGCTTTTAAGGCCCCTCCTCCCTGCTTCTCTATCTCCTCCTTCCCCATGCTGCCTCTCCTTGCGTCCAGCCTTGCACCGTTTATAGTTACGTTTTTGAACGCAGCTCTGCATCTGCGTGCTCAGAGCTGACAGCTGAATTCCACCGGGAGAACCAGTGAAGAAAATAAGCGAGCTAGATAGAAGTGGGAGGAGGAGAGAGAGAGAGTAACAGAGCAACGGGTCCAATGAAAAAGCAAGCAGGCAGCAGAGACGGAGGGAAGGGGAGGGGCAGTTTATCGGTCCCTACGTCAGGAAGAGAGAGCGAGCTTGTTCATATTTCATGGGGCCAGATTTTCACGAGTGTACCGCGGCAGAATGTGAGCGGGAGAGCGTTATCCACAGCTCCTTCCTGTCAGAGAAGAAGAAGAACAGAAATGGTATTGTGTAAGACGTGCTGTGAGTATGTTCGCTGTGTCTTGACAAGAGAGCAGCCTGGGAATAGGAATAGATTTAGCTGCCGGTGTTATGCAGATCTATCGGTTGTTCTTTGCATCTTGACAACTTGTGTGTGTTATGTTTTGTGTTGCTTTAGGAAATACTGGAGGGCTTGCAAAGTGCCGAGCCCATGGCAGAGAAGTTGAAAAGCCAACTCAATGACCTGGTGCGGTACTCTAGAGACATAGGCTCCCAGTCGGACCGAGTGACCGCACTTATCAAACAGCACAACAGGTGAGAGCCATGTTTTTGATTATGTGGATGTGGACGTTGGCCATGCTTTGGTCTCTGCTTATGTCTGTATCTGTTTTTGTGATTATTATTCTCAAAGAAAAATACGAATGGCTGTTGTTTCAGGTAATATCATATTTTCATGGGTTGTAATTTATAGTCTTTTTTAAATGATTTATCACAAGATGAAGTTGTGAACTCAGTGTGTAGCAGTCAGGAGTTTGTGTACTCAACAACTCTGCAGCCAGCATGCTGGATTTAGGGTGATTTGACACTTACTGTTTACACTCCCTGGCCACTTTATTAGGTTGACCTGTTTGCCTTAGCTTTTGCTGCTTAAGATATCTTGCTCAAAGTTGTTGTGTATTCAGAGATGGTCATTTTTAGATATTTTAAATTATTATTTTTTTAACACTGCCACTCACTGGATATTTCTTTCTGTTGGACCATTCTTGGTAAACCCAACACATGCTTTTCTCGTGGCTCCAAACTAAATACACTGCGGCATATTTGTCATTTTGGAGCATTAGAACAGGTGTACCTAATATTGTGAGTGTGTATGTTCTAACATCTAAAATATCAATCCCTAAAATATGCATTTAACAGTTTATAATTCTACTCTCAATGTATAGCACATTAGCATCTCACTGCCAGTACTGTCTGTCACTTTTATTCTTGAATTGTATTCCACATAATTGGATCTTGCAGAGAGAGCACATCCTCATTCATGTAAAAAACACAGCGAGTAATTACCTAAATCACAACAGGGGAAGGAAAACACTCTCTCTAAATAGGGCAGGGCAGTCTGATTTACTGCTCGAGCTGTGCCTGTGTCTGCCTCTTCAAAGAGTTTCTTCGACCAGACAAAGGTCAGAGGTGACAGAGCAACAGAGCAAAGCCACCAGTTGCTAAGGTGAATGTAGCAACGCTCCACTGCTATCACTGTATTATGCTATTGTAGTTTACTTTAGGGAAGCAAAAATCGCTCAATATTAGTAAATACTATATCTACATTGCAAGAAACTAATTTTATGTACATTGGCAAAAATGTACGTTGAGAGAATTTTATACTTTTAGCCCTAGTTTTGACATGCAAGTTTAGATCCTTGTATGTCTATAGATTAAAATTGAATGATCTCTATGGTCTCATATTGCCAATCATATCATTAGTGCCATTTTCACCATATCACGTTTTTCTAGTATTGTGCAGCCCTAGTTTACAAAACTCTTTTTTACTTTTATTGCGCTGGTAAATGGGAAATTATACACAATTAGAGCCATTAGAATAGTATTTTAATCATGTTTTTGTGCTTCATGCTTGGTTCTACTTACAGCTAACTAATTGCCTTCTTCTGCGCCTGTATTCATTTATTGGTTGTTTGTTTACAGACCATGCAAACCCTGCCTCTGAAACAGCACAGTAAACCTTAAATGCATATTCAACTTATTTTTGAAGAATAGTTGATTGCATTTCCATGAGTAATTCTTGCTGGTAAGAGTTTTTGCATAAGCAACACCTACTGACAGTTAGTAACTAAAGTGAAGCCAGCATGTTGGATACTCCTTGGTAGGAATTGGCTGCTGTTGTTTCTCTCCTCCATTAATATGGCTTATTTACTCTTTACACCTGTTCTGCATTAAAGGGGCCCTACTACTGTATGCTAACACAAACTTTCAGTTTTTTTTTTATAACATATAATGTTCCTTGTCAAAACATATGCAGGGCTGTATTAAATAATCCTGTATTCTGAACTGCTGACCTTCTCAGAAGCTGAAATCACTTGGTACACCTACATAAATAGTTGAAGAATCCCCACCTTGCTACTACATTCCATTGCTTACCCTGACTGTAGTAGAGAAGGGGGCGTAGCCAAATGGGGAAGAGAGGGTTTTAAAGGGACATGCATCTAATCTGAGCTTTTTTCAGCTGAGTGAAAGCAACAACTCCCAAAAGAATATTGCATTTAATAAAGAACTATCCAGAGTTGGACAGAAATAATAAAAAATCATAATGTGGTCCAATTGCATAGAACAGACAGGGTAGAAGACATAATGAATCAGGAAAGATAAAAATGAAAGGTTGTATCTCCCCCCTCTTACTTCTTAGCACATGCCAGATTTTGCCAGTCACAGCAGAAAAAGTGCTTATTGTATTCCCAGTGCGCTCCTCGGCGTGTTACCCTTTCATGCCCTCATCGCATCCTTAAAACTCAGGGGCGTCAGTGTGGAGGTGTATGTGTTTAGGTGAATGCTTTCAGGAAAAGCCTGTTGTTTTTATTCATGTTTCCCTTTGGACAGTAACTCCTACTTAAACAGCTGTGTATCGGGTTTTCTCGCTGTCATCTTTTCCATCACATCACTGCCTCCTTCACCCTCCATTTAACCTTCAACCTCCCTACCCCTCACCTCTGACCTTCAACCCAGCTTGAAGTCTGTGGATATGTCTGCATTTTGTCATGGTATTTTAATACAGTTTGATACTCACATGTATAAAATAGGTCAGTGGGTCAAATTCATATTTTAGTTGTTGGGTTGTGGATTGACAACTTGTCTACAGACTGAAGTCTAATAAAATACGTTGTGTTGTCTGGTTAGGGAAAGGCTCCTAATGTGGTTTTAAGACTACTGTGATATCATGTTTCTATATCTAAACTTAGGGAAGAATATAAGCAGAATTAAAATACAATATATGTAGAAATGCAAAAAATTAAGATGCATGGAAATAAAAAATAATTAACATTAATACACAAGTACTTAAATTGTTCATTGTAGTAAAAAAGAAGTGGTTGCTTTAGTTTTCATGCACTAGGCACTAGCAATTGGTCCATAAAACAATCAAAACAATTTTTATGAAAAGCTAGAGGCTAGACTTGCATAAGCTACAATTTAGTACATCATAAAATAGATTTACTTAATAAACCTTTACATTGGAAACTGCCTATATAAAGAAATGGCACCACATATTTACAGACATCTTGGCTGTATGTCTGTCTCACCTCTCTCTCATGGCATCAGCCTGTCACTTCTTGTTGTGTCCGTCTTGTTGCCCTCGTGAACTCTTGCCTCAGTCATATGTTGCCTCTCAACCCCCTCCGCCCCACCTCACCCTCTGTACCCCACACCCCCATCCCCCACTGTATATTTACCCCAACACTGATTCCTTCCACTTCACCCACTTTGCCATTGCTCCACCTGCGCAGTTCCCATTCCACCCATTTTGTTACAGTATCTCCGCATCTGCACAAGCTCTTTTTGGATTTCCAACAGCAATGTCTAGGTGGGTGCATTTTGCCTTGTAGTCATGTCAGTCTAAATGGTTGTTTTTGTTTCTCTCCGTCAGCTTGAGTCTACGAGCATCCAGAGAGTGTCAAAACAAGGAGCGTTTGTTGGAGCAGAGGTTTAGGGCAGCGCTCAGGGACTTTCAGCAATGGTTGGTCAACGCCAAGATTAGCACCGCCAAGTGCTTTGATGTTCCGCAAAGTGTCGCCGAAGCCACCACCGCCTTACAGAGGATACAAGTAAGAGCTCTCTCTATAACACATCTATTGACACTGAATGCATCACTAACTGGGGCGGTAGTAGCTCAGGATGTCGAGCGTGTTGTTTACTAATCAGGAGGTTGGCAGTTCTATCCCCAATATATCCCATTTTACATAGCTGTTGTGTCCTTCGGCAAGACACGTTACCCACCTGGTCTATATTATGTATGCGAAAATCTTGACAAGTACTATATAAATATTATCAGTTGTTTGTATCTATAAAGCATTAATACTAGAAATTGTCATCTTGCACTTTTTATTACTGTAACATTTCAGATTGTCAGCACAAAGGAAATACCCTAAAGTAAAATGTCATAATGGTTGTAAAATCAATCTGCTTAGCATAGATTGCCCAAGGGGTCGTCTAGTATCTCGACATGCCCACTGTTGAGTGTCCTCCGGTGGGCATGTTGAAGTAGTGGGGATGCCCTAGGCTGGATAAGCTCAAAAAGGGCACATGTCCAAATAGAATAAGGGAAAGCTCAGCAGCGGGACTTCTCTGCATAAAATCTGTGAGTGTTTTTATCAGACGTATTTTCGTGAGAGCTGGCAGGTGTAACAGTCTAGCAGTCACTTTAGTGCACCCCAGGGCCCTGGCTAAGTGTCAGGTGCATGTTCGTTAAGGTAGAAGTCCCCTGCACCTGACAGTTAATTACCTCTTAAACACCTGACCAAACCATCCACTACTTAACCACAAAATGACTGATGCTAATTGGCTTTGCACACTTATCTTATTTGACATTTCTGTGTTTATATTAATTCTATTTAAATTTATTGATTTTACTGATAATTATTACCTTGTAGTTTGTGTATTTATGCGAGAGGTACATGGCTTAGACAGTAGTTGTAGTAGAAGTGCCAAAACAAACTTAAAATCAAAACTTGATATTGGTCCAGTGCCCCCTCAGTCTTGGCTCACTGAAATTGTGTCTGTCTGCAGTGAATAAATCTGTGTGTTCACTACTTGTCACCACATGTCACCAACCAGAGTCAGATAGTGTGTCGAAGAAGAAGAGGCTACTTTTTTAATGTCACAAAAATATGTCAAAGAACACTTAACTGGACTTTTGCATCCCAAGAATTCTAAGGATGAGAAGCAATGTTTTAAATTGCAGTGAAGTGAAGTAGTTCAGAAATACAGGGGTAGCGGTTTTATGTTTTATTTATTATTGACTTGGTGAGGAATGTAGAACAATGTTTCCACATGACCGACCTCCAGGGGGGGCCAGAGAGTGGGCGGGGCTGAGGGTAACCATTGTGTCATGCTTAATTGGTGGTATACGGTTACACTAGCAGCGGGGGTAAGTGCATAACGGGCGCAAGTGTGAAAAAGAGTCAATGACACATAACACGCTGTGAGGATAAGGAGACAAAAAAATGATAAAGGTTGTTAAAGGATGCAGATTTAGTTTAGTCTTGGTTTGGACCTGGTTAGAAGCTCCTCAGGTCTACACTAGTCCTGGTTTAGACCTAGTGAAGACCTGGTTTGGTCCCAGCATAAGCTTGTTAGTCCTGGTTTAGTCTTTGTTTAATTCCAGTACAAACTCATAAATCATGATTTAGACCAGGTTTAATCTCAGTTCAAGCTCCTCAGTCATGGTTTAGACCTGATTTAGACCTGGCTTAGTTGCAGTACCAGCTTGTCAGTCTTGGTTTAGTACCGTTTCATGCCTATATAAGCTGCTTAGACCTAATTTAGTTCTGGTTAAGTCCCAGTACATCAGTCCTGGTTTAGTATTAGTATAAGCTGCTCTGTCTTGGTGTAGACCTAGTACAAGCTCATTTAGTCCTGGTTTAGTCCCAGTACAAGCTCCTAAGTCCTGGTTTAGATGGTGTATGTGTGTGTACATGTGTGTGTTTGTCTGCAGCGTGTCTAAGTGATGTTGCTGACTGCACAGATGGTGGAGTGGTCCCTGCTGCGTTACTGTCACCGGCTCCTCTCTGAGGGAGGGGCAGTGGGCGTGGGCTGTGTGTGTAGTACATTTCTGTGGGTGGTGAGAAAAGGAGCAATGTAAAACCAACATGTTCTAGGCATATACTTTCACTATGTGCATCACAGGGTCAAACCTTTTCTTATTCACTTGCCAGCACATGTAGAGTTTACATTGGCTATATAATAACTACTTGTGAATGTTTACTATTGGAATAGATACTAAATGTGCAGTTATAGGTATAATGTTTTAGACAAAGGTTGTTTGAGGACTGTTTTTCCCTTGTGTGACAGACAGTTCCAATATACTATTATGTTGGTGAATTAAAGATTCACTTTTTTGTTCGTTTGAGTCCAACCATTGAGAACTGAATATTTGACAGTATATTTTATTTTCAGTAATAGATCTGGGTTGTTGATATGTTACAATAGCATTAAACAGTTCTAATTTGACCACAACTTCAATGTGGTCAAATTATTATTACTTAACACACTAAAAAACAACTCAATACCTGGTCAATTTTTTTGAAAATGTCTTTATTTACAATTCTAGTCATATTGTTAATCTTTAACATTCACTGTAGTTGCCATTCAGTCCATTTACCAGCCTTCTTTTCACATTGTCACAACAGTCTCTTCTTTGTTACTAAACTGTGACGGTTCTTTTGTCTCTGTCCCCTGCAGGAGTTTTTGAGTGACAGGGAGCATGGTCAGGCCAGGTTGAGTACAGTGGGGGCCAGCGGGGAGCTGCTGATGGCGGTGGTGTCCAAAGACCGGGTGGAGGGGATCAAGGCCAAGGTGGAGAGCACACGGGACGACTGGAGGAGCCTGATGAATAACTTACAAATGAGGGAAGATGCTCTCAAGGTTGGTTCACTACTCACTTATTTATCACAGTCACATGAAATTAAATCACATTATAAAAATGACCTATATGGCATAAAGTACTACTTGGATACGACATTATAGTTGCCTGTAAAAGCCTTTTTATTCAATTGAATACAACGGACATCCCATAAACACTGCTGTTACTATTTATTTAGTTCCAGCTTATGCAGTACTTTTTACCAATGGCTCAGTGGGTAGAGCAGATTGGAAGGTTGGTGGTTCCATCCCCACTCTAAACAGTTCATACTGCTGTTGTGCAGATAAGTGACTTAAAACTAAAGATGCTGTGGGTCTTGAAAAGCACTCAATATTCAAAGCTTTTATTATCATCATACAGTATAACAGTTACAGTCAAATTAGTTGGTGAACTCACTAACTTTTATATTTATCTTCCTACCTCCCATTGAATAAACAGTAGTTGCCATTGTATAAAGTTTCATCATCATTAGACTCTGATATCTGTATTTATTGTACAGAACCTGCAGACTCAGATGACAGAGTTTGAGGCCAGTGCGGAGCCTCTTCAAGACTGGCTCAACAACACTGAGGTCAGAGTTCAAGAGAGCAGCGCCCGCCTCCATGACTTGTCCGCGAAGAAAGAGGAGCTCAGCAAACTGCAGGTATTGTGTACCTTAGGATCCAAAAGGTTCCTTTGGTCTTCAAACTGTTTTTAAAGAGGTTTTTCTTTTTAACAGACCAGTGCTGTACCTTTACATTTGACCACTTTCTGTAGTATTCATCAAAGGTTGCGTGATGATGCGTGGACCTAATAGTTTGTAATATCATGGGTCACCTTTGTAGTCTGTGGCCTTTCAAATACATTTGTCTTACATCTGTATAACTATAGCTATGTATAATGCACACTTCAAACGGATGGAGTAGCCATTCATTTTACTATACTAATAGTACTGTTGCTTCAGTATTACTCAAATAAAAAATCTGAAAATAAACGTCAAAAATAAAATGGGCTAATTCCAGTATTTCCCAAAAATAAAGACTAAATAAAAAAAAAAAAAAATTTATGTATGTAAAAATCTTCAAAACCTTCTTACCAGAAGTACAATTTACTCAAAAAGTTACTCAAATAAATATACAGGAACTGCGTAAAAAAAACTGATTTCTACCCACCTCTGGCCATAAATGACTTCTCATTAAAATACTTTTTAAGTTTCAGTGAATTCTGCCACAAATTGGACG
>JAVQKG010069467.1:0-13029 GCA_036025885.1 Hypseleotris bucephala
CAATATAAAAACCCTTAGACATCACAGATTAAAGTCGCAGTTAGTGCCAAAACATTGTATAGGGGAAATTAGCTGTCCTGGCGTCGGTATGCACTCTCCGAGTGCTTTCTAGTTTATTATATATTAGACACTATCAAACACAGTTCAAAATATGAATGTACACTTACTCCTTTATTTAATCACAAAAGAGACCATTATATTATACATGATTGTATTTATTGCATCGTTTAATAAAGTTTAATCTACTGTCATTGTGCTGTTGCTTTGTATACATTTAGAAAAACAAATGTATAAATTGTTTACAAAAACTCAGCTGGGGGCAAGATCTAATATGGTCAGTTTAGGTCTGGAAACACTGGCTTATTATAAAAAAAAAATTATGCACAAGATGAACCTGCTACACAGAACCGAGTTTAAACTGAAGAGGCAGGTGGTTTTGTAAAGTCATTTCCAAGGGAAGATCTCTGATGAACACGCATGTGCTCAGTGACACGATACTGGCGTGAAAATGTCATGGGACAGTGTGGACAGGGGAAGGGCCGCACTCCAAGGTGGCTCCTCACATGTCTATTCAGAGAGCCTCGTTGGCTAAAGGAGCGCTCACACAGAGAGCACTGGAAGGCTTGGTGTCCAGGTGATGACAGATGCTTTGATATATTTGTTTGCATGCTACTCGCTGGAGGGATTAGTATGTGATCAGACAAGGAAGATGACACAGAGTCATGTACACAGTCTTTACCACAAGCAGATGTACAGCTTGTCAAGGAGCTACTCAGAATATTCTCTTCTTTATGACTGGATGCTCTATGTTGAACATAACACTCTTGGTATTCCCTGTCATTGGCAGTGGTTTTACTCTCACTTACTCTATCAAAAACTGACTGACTGATCTTCATTAGGGTCTCATCTGTAAAGCCAGCGACACATGTTCTCTCCATCTCAGATGTGTGTGAGTAGGACACTATCTCAGCAGATTTTGTGCTAATATCTAACAGAACAACCTGCTCTTTATCAAACACGGTGGAGTGCTGCTTCTTTTGACTCAAAATGCCAAATAAAGGAGCATCACTGTCTTCACTAGATTTGTCTGAATTATTCAGTCTAGGATCTGGTGCTGAGAGGAGATTGGGACTAAACTGTTTGTATCTAGGTTTATTTGCCCCTGGCTGGGAGTGACAGTGGTAATAAAGATGACCACTGTACTGCTGCTCAGTACCACTGAAGGCAGACTTGCACGTGTCCTCTTCTGGTGACAATGATAAACTCCTGCACATCTTTGAGGTTTTACTAGTGGATGTATTTTTATATATTACTATTGTGTCTTGTTCAGCAGAGGTAGAATCAGTGCCATTATCTGCGTCTGTTTTGTTTGTGTGTGATCCTGTTTTTGTCCCAGGAACGTTGCTTTCATTTTTTGCTGATTCACTACATTTGTCATTGGGTTCCTCTTTTAGTTTCCTCTTGCCACACATCCCTTTGTATGTAAATTTGATTCTTGTGTTGCATTTCTCTTTGTTTGGTGGATTCACTTTCTGAACTTGTAACTGAGTGGGATCTTTGCCTGAAGTCACTTTGGTCATGTCCTTTGAGAAATCATTACAACTGTGATCTAATTCATATTGTATTTTTTTGTTTGAAGTTTCAGAATCAAAAGATGACTTTAACATTTGGGTTGACTGTTCACTATCTAGTAGTTTATATTTTTCCTTAAAAAGACAATTGGCACTGTTGTGTTCCTGGTCAGGCCTCACTGATCCATCAGATTCATCCTGATTTTGTTTCCTAATGTAATCCTTGTGGTTTATGTAATGCTCAGTTTGGGTTAACCCATCATCAACATCATTACAATATATTCTTTCTGAAGGTAACTTGCCAGTGAAAATGATCCTATCTGCTCTGCTACTGTGGCAGATAACTGGTACCACACCACAGCGTGGGTGTGGGGGTGAAGTTGAACTGCAATGAGAACCTAGGCTCTTTGGTTGCATTTCTTCACTCTTAACACAACTCTGTAAACAAAGCTTTGTTTTTTCCTCAACTGTGATATCTTCATTCTTTTGCTCTTTTGTGGAGCATGATGAATATGGTCTGGGCTCCATACTACTACATAGCTCCTCTTTGCTCTCTTGCCAAGTGTCTTGTTTTATAGCCTCAGCTGACTGATCCTTTTCCCGTTCTTGGCATATTGTTGACAATTCCTCTGTTACACCAGAGCTATTGATATTTTGGAAAAAGTTGTGAGATGGCAGATCATTTTTTGGAATGCAACAGCTGTTTACCGTCATATTACATGTGGTCATAGGTGCATCATCTAATCCATCAGTTCTGAGAGGATCTATTCTTCCATTGTAATTCTCTGTTTTAGCATCAGAAGACAAATCTGTTCTACAAGAATTAACCTGACGATCCTTGGTCACTTCTAAATTTGTTTTGAATTGATAAAACGTGTTCCCTGTTGAACATACACTGTGAGGAGAGTTTGGGGTATTTTCATAGTAACAGATTTGTGGTGGTGACAAAGTAAACTGAGTGGAGGTAGTAGCTTCAGAAAGAGCAAACTTACTGTGATATTCCATATCATCTACCATAGTCCTTAGAGCACTCTGTAGTTCTTGAATCTCCAGATACTGAGCAGCAGCAAGCAAATCTGAATAGAGTTTGTTATCCAGATATGGTACAGTTCCAGTGTAAATGTAGTCAATAAGAAGCTCCAGTACAGAGTCAGATAAACAAGGTTCCTCCAGCTCCACCAAGATACCAGTAGAAGACAAGTAAGAGGCCAGTACGGGACTGGAAGCAGCCAGAATACACCTGGAGAGAAAACATTCAAATTTGTTACCGTGATGATATTATATGAAAAACATACAGTACATAAATACATACTACAATAAAATAGTGAATACTTCCCCAGCAATTCTCTCAGTGAGAAAGATTTTAGCAAACCATGTTTTTGCTTTAGGTCACTATAAATACATCACATACAATTTTGTTCCAGGTTTTCCTTTAAAAAGCTCACTGTAGCTGTGTTTTACCTGTGAACAGAATAAACTTGGCCTTGGCCCTGTCTGATGACACAGTCACAGAACTGAAGATGTTGTCTCTGGAGGTTAAGCCTGGCCAAAAGAGAGGCAGCACGGCTTGCATTATTTTGGGCTTCATGTCCCACCTATGGATTACAGCAAATCATGCATCGATAAGGTTATACTGTACATACAAACAAAACACTGGCTCAAATGATGTACTATCATAAAAACATTTTATAACAGACTTAATCAACAGTAATGTAGGGTACAGACTGAAACAGCAATAAATAGGATTAGCATTAGCATTTGAAGAGGGCCAATAGAAAATATTTTTCTCCTACCTTCATATTAAATAAGATTAATCACAAAAGCCTTTAGTATCCCAGTTGCAATGTCCCACACGGTGAGCTTGAATGAGCGGTAGTACCCACATGTGGACTTTATAGACTTGGACTACTATGTTCTCGTGCTGTCTCACTTGGAAAACAATCACACGCTTTTCATATTGGGAGCTGTGACGTGGAAGGACAGGTGCTTTTAGGGGGCACTGGCAATGATGTCAGAATCTCCATAGCCTGATATGGAGGCACTCAGAGTAGACAGGCATAGAACTACAGGCAATAGAACCAGCATATGATATTCTTACTTTATAAAAATATAATTATAAAAATAAAATAAGCCAGTTGGGTCAATTACATTGATTTGGTTAAGAGTCCATATGTAAGTTGTTTCAAATTTTAATCAAAAGGGCAAAGCTAAGTGTCATCAACCCTTCTATGTACTGTGCTTCTACAAAGAGAAGTTTCTAGCCCATGCCCTACTACTAGCTGACGTTTTGTTGACAATGCCATACAAAGTAATTTCTCCACCCTTTTACACCATGTGCTTGTCACGCCTATAGCTCTCAGTGGTCTCTAGTATCATAAATCTTTTGCCAAGTAATCACACACCCCTGGCAATGCTGCAATGGAAATACGCACTAGATTAGCACAAATAGTAACTTGTCTGTGTGTGTGTTTAACTATCTGTAAGTGATTTTGGAAGTAATTGGGATCATTGTTTGTATTCAGGATTTGTTTTATGACATCATTATGCCAGACAACAGAGGCCCCTATATGCCCAACAAACTCGGAATTAAAATAGTCACCACAGAGTCCCTACCCCCATCCTCCCAACTCTGTCCTATCAATAAAGCCAAAATGGCCAAAAAATATATAAAAAAGAAACATCTCACCTATAGAACATATAGGGGAAATGAGCTCCGTCGGCAAAGGTCTGCACTTTGCGAGAGCTTTCAGGTTATACGAATGTTTCCAGTCAACTCAGTCTGCATTGAATTTATTACACAATAATATATAAATATATATATATATACAGTAGATGTTATAAACAAATAAATATACACTACTGTTTTAAGCCTTTTTGAGCACAATGTGTTTAAACAAGTTTTACTGTTAACATAGTCTTTCAATAGTTTGCATGGCATGACAGAGATACAGCACGTATCAGTTTCCATTCACTGGGTGCTTGGTGGCATTACTCAGGTATTGTACTCTGATCCAGAAGACTGGATGTCACTTGGCACACACCTACAGACTGGCACCACATCACTTCTGTCGCTGTAATCTATCCAAATGTTAGTCCAAACCAAACTATTTGACACACAACTCTGAGATGTATTATAGCAGACAGCCTAAATCTGGACGCGTCTTGTGTCCTGTGACCCATAGCACACATTGTGTACTTGTGCATAGGACAAGATACAATCCCATAGATACAGTTTTCTATACACAATGACAGTTAACCCCAATTCGCTTTTACAAAATAGGTATTGGAACATTACATACTAATGTGCTCCTTCTAACTTGAGCTCATCTTATGCTGATTTGTAAAACTGTTTATCATTCCAAATGCGTTCAAACTTTTCACTTGTACTTAAAAAAAAAACAGTTCCACAAAAAACGATATACATACATACATACAATAAACAGTATATTAATGATTTTTCAAGTTTCAAACTTAAAACACTTGCCAATATGTGGGCTACTGTTGATTTTGGGGCAAAACTTCTAATGGGCACAAAGTCCTGACTGAGACTCAAAATCTTGGTATGATATATATAGAAGAACTATGCCAGAGCTTCAAATGATGTAACATACACTTACTCAGTCAACAAATGTGTGATACAGAATAGAAACCTATCAAACAGAATCAGAAAACAAATCTCTCGACCAATCACATTCTTCATCTGCATCATTACATTCAGAGAGCCCCTTGACTGCTTCGACACTGCTACATTCAGATTTGTTACTATGCTGAGTTTTTAAGGTGACAGTGCATTTAGATTTTTTTGAAACTGATGTCAAATGATTAGCAGGTGTTGGTGGAATCAGTTCATTGTCTTTATCCCTAAACACACTTGGCCTGCGTCTGTAGTTTTTTGGTCTGGTGTTTAACACTTGACCATATCTGCTTTTGGGGGTAACACAGCAGTTGTGTTTATCTTTTACAAATGCTCTCACGGGTTTGGTGAGATAGTTTAACTGGACACACTCTTTTTGAACAGGTGTTGACTGAGAAGGTGGAATAAAGTCAAGAAGCTGCAAACAGTTCTTTGTACTAGGAGGAAAACTCTCTCTTTGACTGGGTTCACCCCATTCCAGTTTCTGATGGTCCGGGGTTAAAGGTTTCTGAGCTTTTTCAGAAATCTGTTTCTGTTTGGAGGGAAGTGAACAGGCTTCAGTTGTTGATTGTGCATCCAGTGAGTCTATGATTTTGTGACATGCTGACAGTGGAATTTTGATATCTTGAAAGTGGGGCGTGTCAAAAGACACTGCGTCCATTCTTGGTGAGCTGCTGAAGAGATCTGCTGAACAATTGTAAACAGTGCCCTCATATTCCTCTTCCTCACTTAAGTTACTTGGCTCATCCTTTTTATTCTTATAACTGTCTACACATTCAGTATTGGAACTATCATCCAACTCAGTAAGTCTTTCACCAACCTTATGTACTGACGCTCCATGATTGACATCGAGTAAGCAATTTGACTGGCTGCTTGTTGTCTGTATATTATTCTGACAAAATGATCCAACAGAGAAATTATTTTCCTGTGAATTATTTACCGGTCTGTTTTTCTCATTCAAAAACTCAGCAAGATTCTCAGAGAGTGGGAAGTCTTTCAGGGCTATCGAGTTCATTAACATGGACTGGGTGATATCCGGAGAAGAAAAAGTTGCATGAGCAGATGGAGACAGACCCAGCCAAAGATTAGGAAGATCTGTGGTTATGTCATATTTCTCAATATGTTTTTGACTCTTATTGTAATCATTCCTGCTTCCTTCTTGCTCTGCTGATGAAGTAATTAGTCCTAATGTCTGTTGCCAAGGTGGTGTCGGACTAAGAGAGCTGTCTTGGTGCTGTGATCTTAAATGAGCAAAGACAACACAATAGTTAAACACAGATTTAATATGTTTAAGAACAAATAAGATTAAAGATATGCAAGAAGAATAAAGATATACAAGACAAACATGGTTTTATCATAATTACCTACCGTAACAGTGGTGAAGAAACAGAGCAAGAGTAAGACGTGTCATTCCAAAACCTAGTAGTTGGTGAATTACATTGTGTTGACAATAGAGGTTTCACTTTTGATATACAAGTTTTGTGAGCATCTGTGGTGTGAAGCTTATATTCTGTAGCTTTCCGAAAAATGGCCTCATAATAATTCAGAACTGTGCAGCCCAAGAGGCCTGTGGCTTTAGGAAGAATCATCTGAGTGGCAATAAGCTGGGCCATTTCGGTAGTTTGTCCCAACCAAGGCTCACTTTCATTTGTTACCTGCAAAACACACACAGAAAATCTGCTAGAACATAAATGTTAGACTACTGTAAAAACAGGCAACAGCTGCATGAGTGAATAATGCAGATCAATTTGGAAAAGCACCTTTATTCCAAAGATGAAATTTTTGCCAATGAAACAGTCCTCAACAGCTTTTACCAACAATGTAGATTTAGATAATGCCTCCAATGGTCCATCTATATAGGTCACCAACCTATAAAATAAATGACATGTTAACACGTTTCAAATAGCACCAATACGAAACTAGTAATTCAAAACCCACAGCCACTGACTTTTGTAAGCCACTTGCATGTGTACCAAAGAACGGATTCAAGCAGTTCCCAAAAACAGTCATTCCAAACACCGATTCCCCTCGGGCCACCCGCATGGAAAGACGGTATCTGTATTCCACAAGGCTTCTGGCACAGCTGTATCTACATCTGGGGCAGGTAAGCCTTTTAGAAACACAGTCCATTCATAGATTGTTAGGTTGGTAATGGGCATATTTTCCCACCCACAAGGTTACATTTTAGAAGTTATAATAATTTACCTCGAGTCAGTCGAATCCGTGTTTATCCTTGAAAAGCATCCTTTGCAGCATGGATAAAAAACACAGGAGTCTTGTAAAGACAAGACAGCGCATTCCACCAGAGCTCTTTTTAAAAACATTTAATCTATAATCTGTTTCTAATTCTCGGCCGACGGAAATTTTTACCCATTAAATGCACTCTGTTTAAACCGGTTTGTTGTTGTTCTGTTTAACTGAAGACCAGCCTCTGATTGGATAAAACCTCTTCTTCTATAGACTTCCGTTACTGATGTGTTTTAATTTGAAGTAGCGCCACCTATTGGTACTCGAAAAGACTTTATCCTATACTTTGACTTTTTTTTTCTTCTTTTTTTTTGCATTTTTTAAAACACATTTTGGATTTTTTAAAAACGTTTAGGTTACCATTTTACGTTTTAGAAGACCAAAAGCACAATATTTATAAATTTACAATTTATCTAAAACAAGATGTAGTGAAGCTCCTTCTTGGATTTGATGAGACACCTCACCTGTCCCTGTTTCAAGGCAGGAACAACCCTTTTGTGCTTTGCCTTAATTTATGACATTACTTATAGGTTAATCCCATGGTCAATCCATTTTCAGTATTTGGAGTATCCATATTGGACAGGACTATAGCTCACCATAATTAACAAATGACACATGCCCAACTGATAAAATACAACTTTGAGGTAGAAACAACTTTAGGGCATGGTTAAATGCACAATATAGGACTTTTAAGTACAAACTACATGATACTACAAATATAGAATAAAAAAGTGCGACATTTTAACAATAAAATATAATAACATAGTGAATATTGAATTAGTTTTTCAGTTCTACTTTTATTAAAGCAGCATGTCTTTACATTACATCTTTCTTTTTATAATTAGTTCCAAAAATGTTCACAAACAAATAATTTCTACCAATTTCTACTATTATGTTATACATATAAGAAACTAATTACATTTACAAACTTTTTATTATTTTACCACAAAGGAGCTTTGGTCAGCATTCCCTTCCAACTGTGTGAATCTGCTATCTACAAAAGACAAATAAAATCCAATGGCTGATATATAGAATGTCACTAATTAATAATTTTTATTACCTGCATCCTCTTGTGTAGAAAATTCAACTTTTGGGTGAGACAACCAATTTCCTAAACAATACATCCACAAAATAATTTAGAATGCATATTCACGGTATGTTAAAGAATATAAATAAATCAGGAGGTTTGCAAATACCTGACGCAGTTTTTCATTCTGCTTGAGTTTGATCTGTGGTAACAACTCCTCTAGTTTTTGAATCTGCAATAAAAGATTGCACAAACAAAACCGTATAATTTGAACATTTACAAAACATTACAAAAGCAGACTAATAGCAGACTAATAAGTTTGTACATACCCTACGGTCTATAGTTTGTAGTCTAGTCTTCATGGTCTTGTTGATCACAGTCATGGGAATGGTTCGGGGCTTTACGCTCACTGCAAACATCGTTTTATTAAAAACCATGTTATTCCACCTCAGTTCAAAGCCCACTTCATGTGTAAATGCTGCCATAGGCTACCTATTGGCTTACCATGCTGGAAGATCTTGGTCACTTCAAGTACATAAGGCCTGTAAATGAAAATAAACCATTGTTGTTGTTTTTAGCCTTTACAAGACAGAACAATATATATACATATTTTTGTAATGCAAAAAAGTTACTTACTTATGCTTGGTGTTTGCAGGAATTGAGCCATTTAAAGGAATCAGAAAGCCACTGTGGTTTCTTATTTTTAATATAAGATTGGGTGAATTCAGTCGAAATGTAGTTATAAAAACCTGAGAGGAAAAAAACGTTAGACAACAACTATGTGATGCACTTCAAATCTATGATGCAAAAAAATGCCTTAGACAGGGCACACCTGAACAACTGTGGCCATATCAGCACTTGAAGGAATGGAAACGTCTCGGAAAGCAACCACCCTGTCATCTAAAACAAAAAATGAAAGAAACTGAACCAGAACTTTTAAAAACTATGAAAACACTAAAAAAAAAAAAAATGAATGGTCTGCTATTACAAAACCATTAGGCTAATATTAAAGGCTACAGGCCAAATTCTCAAACCTGACACTGAGTGAGGGGCCCATCTGCTCACTGCTTTTGTCAAATGCACCTGTCGTAAATCCGTGCTGTAGGCTACGTAAATTACACTGGCAATGTTATATGCAAAACAACCCCAAATTTTTTTTAAGATTTGAAAAACAAAAACGTTCCTAACTCAATATAAATGGCTTAAAAACCTACTTAGGCCTATTCAAAGACCTGTTGCTATGGTCGCAGGCAGACGCACGCGATAATAATTAAGCGCTTATAATAAACTAAAAAACAAACAAAAACGTACGAACCATTTTTATCAAGGCGTTTCAAAGCAATCCAGATATTTGATGCACTCGGGGGACTGTTAAAACGGACACTACTAGACATTTTAGTCATCGGTACAGCCTCAGCAGCGGTAGTGGGATAGGTCGTCCTGCGAATCGTCCAAATTGCTTCGCCCGTTCCTTCATAAGTGCGCCTCCCGGTGGGCATGTGGGAACATACAACCGTTTCATCAGTGGGACGTCCTTCCACGGAAAGAGTGGCGCAATGTTTCCCAATCAGTTTCCCTTTGCAGGAAGTGCCTATTCCCACGAATGGACTGAGACGCAGAAAAACTTAACACAGAGAGCGTTTTGGATGATCAGAAGGTAATCCACGCTTTTGTATGTCTGTTGTTATTCTGTTATGCTGTGTTATTAAGCCGTAGCCTACTCTCTATATTTTTTTGTTTTTGTTTCAGCAAATTGACGACATGATTTTACTCTTTCTGGGAACTGTGATCTTTACAACATCAGGTAGGGCATACATTTCCCTCCGTCATTAGACTTGTAAAAAAATAGATGTAATTAAATGTGCTCTTCTGATTCAGGTCTGTATCTTAACTGCACAAATGACTTTAATAGTTTGATGGCGTGTCGTTTTGACGCTGTAAACTGCACGGAACACAAAATTACTCTTCACAACAACGATGAGTGAGTTGATTTTTTTTATCGTGTGTAACGTAGCCCATGTTCTCCCTTTATGTTTTTAAATGTCTCCTGTTTGTTTTTTATGCTTGTTGGCACAGGACTGCGACTTGCGCATTTGGCCTGTGCGTCAGAGAATGTTGCTGCTCGATGCAAATTTCCCCGATTTTTGGAGAGACTTTTAGAGCAGATGTTTTTAAAGCAGGCCAGAGTGTGCATTCTCAAACAATCGACATTACAAAGACCAGTGAGTAAAGTTTCTCTTATATTGTCAACATTAAGATAATTTATGTATGCAATAATGCAACACATCCATCATTGTGTAGCTAAATGTTGTATCCTATTACCCTAAATGGAAATGAGAATTGGAAATATGTAGGCTAATTAATTTCAAATAATTCGGAAATTGTTTTACAGTCAAACCACAAACCCCAACCATTGATTCAGTGGAGTATTCAAATGGTTTATATCAAATAAAATGGAAAACAAATTCAAAAAGCACACTTCTAGGACTACTTAAGGCCATTGTGACTCATCAGAAAAAAGGGGACAACAAAACGGTTAGCCTATATTCATTTCTTATTTTGAAAAATATGATGCAATTTGAGATGATGATGTTTTAATGTTCATGTTATTCGTCTTTTAAACAGATTTCTGAAACTGTCCAGGAACTGTCCACTGACATGAATAATTATGAAATTCTTGGTCATAATCTGGAGCCAAGTGCAATGTATGTGGTCAGTGTGAAGACTTACACAAACTCTGGTGTGTTTAGTGACAGCAGCAACCAGAAGGAATTCAAAACTGGTAAAAAAAAATAAAAATAAACATTTTTACATTTTGTACACTTACTATTCACAACAGGCTTTTTACTTTTGGTTCTTGCACTCATTCATGTATTTTTTATTTCCATAGCATCATCACCAAATGGTGAGCTCATTGCTGTTATCTTGTGCCTTAGCATCATTGCAGTCATTGTCAGTGGTGTGGCATTTGCGTCTTTTATGAAGTAAGCAACAAATTTACCAAATATTTAATAATCACTGTGAAATACTAATGCTTATTGTATTTGTTTTTAAATTTCAGGTTAAAAGGAAAGTTGTGGGACAAAGCTGCCAAAGAGGAAAAACCCAAATTTCTGGACACAAAACCGAAGAAAGCAGAGGTGAGTTATCTGGTGAGAGAAAAAAAATCTGGATGAATTGTAATAACATTTTTAGTAATTATTTCTTAAACTTCTACAGTTTTTGATGCCAGAGTCTCTGTCTGTGTACTCTTTAAGTGTGGAGCCACTTGTTCCAAAAGACTCCCGAACATTGTATGTACAAATAATACAATATTATGTATTATCTACGGGGCTGGGTGATTATTTTTTAGCAAATATTACATACCATTGATTTCTCATAAATGACATTTTCTTTATAAAGTTACACAAGACAAAAAATGTAAAGGTTGTGTATCTTTTTAACAGGTCAGAGGAGTCGCTGGAAGACAGTGTGAGATCAGGACAATCCAGTGGAATCAGCACAGGCTTGTCTTCTGATAGTTACGCCAAAACTGGGCCTGTGGGCCTCGACACGGAGGCCTGTGTCATTGAAGTTCTCAAAAAACTGCTGCCTATTACTAGTCCTGTACAAACACTGGGCCCAACTGGAATTAAAGACTCCAGTAGTATGGTCCCTCTGGCTGTAACCAAGATCTCACCAGTTGAATTTTTCAATAAAACATATACTAGTGCCAACATTTCAAATCAGGACATTACAGAAATGCAGGTGACTTCTGACTCTGGATACCATTCGAGTGAGGGTCCCCCACTTCAAGATTTTATCCTTTTACCTGCTCATATTGAAACAGACATGTCATATCAGCCATGTAAGTCTGAAGATGATAATCTGCTCCTGACATCTAGTGGTACTTCTAGTGGACTGGACCTACTCCCAGTGGTGTACGGCTATCAAGGTTTTGAGACGTTAGTAGAGCAGCCAAACAAGAGCGAGGGTGAAGATTTTAGAATGAAACTAGAATTATCAAATTCTGTGATGACTGATCCAAATGAGATAAGTGTAGACTTTGGTTATCACTGTGTATAGGCCTCTTTTATGTATCTCTTGATTTGCACTTAAACTCAATCTATACTGAAATACTGCTTGGGCTGACACAAAATCTGTGACTTGTGAATGTATATAAGCTTTTTTTTTTTTTTTTTTTTTACATATTTTATATATACTTGAATCTTTTGCATTGTTTTTGTATTGCACAGGTTTTGTTACATATACTTTTGTCTGTGATCAAATAATAAAAATGATATAGAATACACAACAGATAGGAGCCCATGGAGAGCTAATGAAAAATACTTCCTCATATCTCATATTTCAACTGTCAAGCCATTTCCAAAGAACCCTGACATAAAAACAGACTGAAAAAATGTAAATGATTGGAATGATGTGTAGTGGCAAATGTGTAAATAAAACTATAATGATACAGTTTAAATACATTGTTGAATGTCTGCAATGTTATTTCATATAAGTCACAAGTAAACCATAGTATTTCTTTTTTTAACCAATCCTAATTTTAT
>JAVQKG010069552.1:0-15009 GCA_036025885.1 Hypseleotris bucephala
GATATAGTTCAGAGTTTGTAAATAGAAATTATGGAATGGAGGCAAAACCATAATACATGTCCAATGGAAAAATTGAACAAGTCCTACCGGCCAATCAGTGCCGCGCACCGTTTCTAATAAAGATTAAAAAAAAGAAAGAAAAAACATAAACTAATATGGTGCCGGGTTGGAGCGAACGTTTAATACGTCTCTCTCGTCTTTTTAAAATGATCTAAATATGTCACAAGAAGAAGCTACAGCAGGGGTAGGCAACACCTGGCCCATGGGCCAAATTTGGCCCTTGGACCATTTTTCTTGGCCCTCCAGTGCCTCTCATAACTGCATCACTGTAGATGTTGGGTGAGACACCCATAGAACTGTCCTCAAGAGGGCCTACGCAGACATAGTGTAGTCTCCCTGTCATATCATAAGTTTTAAAAGACATGCAGACATGGTGGATGTTTGAAAGACATTTGGTCCCTCTCTCATCCAGAACTGGTAAATTTATTGAGCAAATGAAAGTGCAGTGAGAGTTGTCATGCTTTGGTGTAAACTCAGGATGTAATGTACGATATGGATGTAATGTAGGACATCAGAACTGAAGACAGTAACATGTTCAACTGGTGCATGTTTTAAAAAGTGAAAAGGAAACATTGGAGAAACACACACATGAAGGTCTGACAAGCAGGCGTTATATCACATCATTAAATTCTTTTTAGACATTATTTGATATATAAATACATCAGAGAAAGCTTTCTGGTGATTTTAAAGGGGACCAAATATCACGTCAATGGGTGGTATGGCCCTTCGCCGTTTGACTTGGAAAAAATTTGGCCCACAGCAACGTTAACTTGCCTACTCCTGCTCATAGCCAATCATTTCTTGTCGTTTTCGCAGACAACCCAATCAGGAGCCATTTATGAGCCGCAGCGGTGTGTGTTTTGTTGGCTGTGTCGTACAAACGTTGCTAACATGACTTCCTTATTGACAACATGTTATGTAGCTTTAACGTCATGTCTGGTATCTTTCTCTTACTATACATTGGTAAACTCCACCCTTAAAATTGAATAAACCAGACTAACATCTTTGTATATAGGAAAAGAGTTAGTCACAATCCATTCTGGAGGCCAAAATACAGTAGGACCAAAGGGAAGACTTATGGATATAGTGAAAGAGGATATAAAGTTTGTTGGTGTAGATGGTTTGCTGTGGACACCTTTGAAACGATGAACTCCGAGCCAAAAAAAGAGACCAAAATCTGTAAAAAATCTTTCATAATTACTGTATTTAATTAAACTCTTACTCATTGGTTCCAGTTAATTTGACCCTACACGCTCTGCCAGGGTGAACATAATGAGTTTTGCTGATCTGAACTCGATGTTTAATTTGTGACCATATGCTCCCAGTTGCTGACGAGTGCAGATACTGGTTTATAGCATCAGTAAAAATCAATAAAGTGAAGAATGAGGAGTCAGAAAGAAAGTGAGATTTGGAGGAGGCCGTGAGGTGAAGGATGGAAAAAGGAAGTCTGCTGGAAAATAAAAGTGTAGGAAGATAGTAATGAAAAAAGGATTGTTATGGGAACGGTGAATGATGGCACTGTAAATGGAATGAATGAAATATCTAATGTAAATGCTAATCTGACAATTTTTTTGGAGTTCATAATATTAAAAATGCAATAAGTTTTTGAGTTGTAGTGCTTTTTATGCAGTGGTGTGAAAAATTCTTGCTAGGCCCAAGCCAGGATAAACAATAATGCAATTGATTTCTCAAAAAAAGACTATATTTCAAACCCAGTAGATCGCCATTCTCCACCAAGGCAGCTCATTTCAACAGATTACTCCCAAAATCTAATCAGTTGTTTCCTGTGTCACTCTTGACCTTTCTTGAAAATTTCAGTTGCTAACAGAAAGACGGACAAGCCCTACCGAAAACCTTAACTCTTTGGTGGAGATAATAATTTTATGTACTGGTACCTCAAAAAATTATCATATGTTTTTTTTTCTTCAGTATACATTTTGGTGAATGGTCCCAAACGAGAAAATATCCAGTAAGTGGCACTTCTGTGTGCACAATGCGGATCATATGAGTTCAGCAGGTTGTATAGAATAGTATCTTCCTCCAGACTGAGTTGTCCCAGGACAGCCAGTCTAAATTAGGTTAATGTACTCCGTGGGGGTGTCATTATCTTCACAGGCTGACACACTCACTCTCATGTGGGACATACAGCCTCCCAAGACCCCCCAGCCTAGACAGATGTGCTAAAGATGGAAGAAAAACTAAATATGAGCTTTTTTTTTTGGCAGTAACAGTACGTTTGCAATCTGGTGAAAGCTCTTTATAGTTTTTATGAACAGAACACAAGTCAAGAATATATCGTAGAAACTAATCTAACTTGGGCCGCTGTTTAGCTCAGTTGGTAGAGTGTGCGGCCCATATACAAGCCATCAGAACTTGCCCTGGCGTCGTGAGTTCGAATCTGGCTCATGATGATTTGCCGGATGTAACTCCCCACTCTTCTCCCTGATTTCCTGTCAATCGACTGTTCTATCTATTAAAGCCAAAATGCCCAATAAATATCTTTAAAAAAATGAAAAATAACAACAACAAAAAAACAAATCTAACTTGTTCTTACACCATTCGTACAATTACTCCAGTTAGGGGATCGTATTCAGGTAACTATGGGCCTTAGGCGAGTTACAATCGAGTGGCAAAGTTGTTTCTGCCTCTGAGCAAGGAGGTTGTGGGTCTAATCAGCAGGTTGGTAGACCCCTTGGAGTAGAGTCTGCATGTCATTCTCTCCTCGTCATAATATCCAATGACAAAATTGAACAGAATTTGTGACTGTAATTGGAATGAATGTAAAAGTGTAAACATTTTCTGTCATTGTATATCTCTCATTGACCCCCAACGAAGTCCATAGGGAAGATGACTTTTTTTGCGACTACGAGAAAATTAAACAAGAGGCTATTATGCTTTTTTGAGTTTTCAGTCAGCGAGTTAAATTACTATAAAATGGCTCAGAAAACCACTCCGGGGATGTTTCTAATGAGGAAATACAAACTCAAAATAGTTCATTTTGCATAACAGCCTCCCTTTAAGTCAGAAATATTCTTATAGCCATGTCATTCTAGTAATTCCTTTTCCACTAAATTGACTGCGTATTGAGCACTTGTCTGTTCTTGCTTGTGTTATAGCTCTTGCCCTTGGTTAGCAGTGACCTTCCTGGTACTCAGGCCACACAGAGCCTTATTTAACCTGACAGTCTGAGGATGTGAGCAGGAGATAGGCTTTTATATGTCTTTGGTCAAACGCTGTGATCCTGGATGGAGGTAAGTGCCCGCTAATAGCCCTGACAGCAGAGAGAAGCAAGGGAAGATTTGACAGAGGCTAAAGCTCTAAGATGTGAATCAGTCACAGTCATGCATAAGAATGTGAACAATATGTCAGCTACTATGGAACCATTACTGACTTCAAGGTACTGTATGTCATAGGATCAAAAATACTGTCCCTACTTTGAACCAAGGAGATTTAATGTAAATGTATGGGCATTGCTTATTTGTACTGGTTTTACTGGCATCATAAACAATATTTTGCTTCCTTTAATTCATTTTTTAATATATAGTTTTTCTTTTTGGTTTTATTTTAAGGGCAGTAGATTGACAGAAAATGATGTAGAAAAAACGTTGTGGCAAGCATTGTAAGCTATGTATGGGCCACACGCTCTAGCCTACTAACTAACAGTTTTTCTTAAATGAATCTGCTTGTCCTTCCCGTACTAATGTAGGTCCTCTCCAGATCCTCTTGCTTCTTTCTACCACTCAAAGACTTGAACATATTTTAAAAATGAGGACACTAAATTCATTGATAATATCCATGTACTGTATGTAATCTCCAATGAGTTGTCCGCCTCAGACCCATAGTTGTTAAGATAAACCTCAGCTACTGAAGATCTGTATAGTTAATAAGCTATAATGACTAAATGTGTGTGTCCTTCTTAGCCAGAAATAGTTCCCTTTAATTCACTTTGGTAATTTACCCCAGATGCCCTTCCTGCCCCCAAGCCTGGCTATTTATCTGAGCTTGTCCTTGTAATTTACAAACAACTGATGACAAAACATCTAAACCACTACTTGTAATCACTCTCCAAACAAAGCATAGAAAATAAGATATCATTGGCTAATTCAAAACCTATAAACATATATAAATTGTATACCTGAGAGTGAATTCAGAGCAGACACTAGGACATGTCCCGAATGTGCAGTCATCACCTATAGTTAATATGTGAAGAGAATATGCATACACCTACCTTCCCTTTAATTCACAGTGACCCTGGTATGATTGCACGGAAGTCCATTGGGTGCTATAGCAGTGATTGTGTAGTCAGTGTGGGTCCTCCCTAGACACTGAAACTACTTGACCTTCAACATATACCGAGGAGGACTTGGTTTAATCAAGGCTTTAACAAATGAAGGTGTAAAAATGTCCACTACCAGCTTATGTACTTTTAAATTGTACGAGTGATATGTAGTTTCAATAGCAAATGGACTATGGAGGTAAAAATGAGGGATCAAACTTAGACATGTAATTTAAAGTAGGGGTAGGTAATATGGTTAAAAATATAGCACGCTTTGATTAAGCAAAGATCATAGTTTTATCTTTTAAAGTGACCTTCATCCCGTTTTGGGCTGTTGTTGCCTTTGTTACATTTACCAAACTGCTGGAAGAGATTAACAAACCATGATTAGTTGATTCCATTGTGTTGTGAGATATAAGAGTTTTGTTGTTCAGTGGATAGAGAGCATTTACCCCTAAACTAAAGATCCTTTGATTGTCCATGCCAAGGCACTGCATTCTTACTGTCAATATCTGATGTCTTCATCATACATTAATGTTAGAAGCAACTAGTATAGTGGCAGTCTCACTTTCTCTCATTTTACTTAATTTGAAACTAGGGCCGTTAGTCGCAGGGCTGACCCAAATGTATACTTTGACAAACAACTATTCGCTCACACTTACTGTCACCACATTAACATGGAGGGATACGCAGACTCCATTCCAGATTTTGTAGTTGGTGTTCCTAAGATATATTGAACCCTTAACTTTTTTGCTAGCATGATCTGTCTTTTTATACTGTACTTATAATTACTCTTTCAAGTTTGATTCTTAAAACCAAAATCCATCCTGTAGTACGTACCTGCCTCTGTAAAGTTTCTTGCTCCAATTCAAAGCCTGTTCAAAAGCTCCGGAGACTTGTATGTTCGCTGCATGACACTAAAGCAGATTTGTTTTGGTGCTTGGAGGAAAATGAATCTGCCTCTTAATAGATTTTAGCCCAGATATTTTTACATTGAGATAAATTATTCATGCATGGAAAGTATTGTGAGTTAGCGCGAAAGACAGAGCTAGCGTTTTAATGTTTTATCTATTGTTTCCATGGTAACGTATGCAAAGGGGCTGATGATTTGTTAGTGTTGACGTATTGTTCCATTCTTCTATATTGAAATGAATGACGCGGTTTGGTGTGTGCGCCCTGCAGTGGAAGGCCAGATGGTCGGGTCAAATGCAGAGCCCCTGTGTGGTTGATTCAGTTTGAAGGGTGTAAAGAGAAAAGGGTAGTTTGGTCAAGGCAGGTCAATGAAGACCACACCTGTTAAAGAACAGCTGTAAGGCCAAGTGCATCTGAAGACCAGGACAAAGCCAGCTACACCAGTGGCACTTAGCTCAAAAAACTTCTCTTTTGAATTTCCATTATGCTGGTATAAAATGATACTAAACTTGGACTACCCCTGAATTTCAATAAACAAGTTCTAAACCAGAATCTAATGGACTTGAACAGGCCTGAGCCAGCATTAAACTAAGTCTAAATCAGGACTAAACATTGCAGAAAAAAGATCAAAGCCAGAATTTAGCTACATAAACTGTGTATTGGAATCTAACTTTTAAAAATTAGATGGTGTCAAAATGGAAGAACAAAATATTGTACATACATTAATAATGCCGTAGAACACCATGCGGTCCAACTTGTTACCGGTAACTGGGCAAGACACGCAAGACACTCATCTAATGTGTGCGGCAGTCGTTTAAAGAAGTACAAGGGGCTGTTAGGGTAAACATTCCTGCCATGTTTCAGTCAGTCTACCCGATGGCAGCTGTGGCTTCAAAGGTATCAACCTACTAGGATTCTCAACCAGTGTTGCTCTTGGCCTTGACTAAAATTTGACCTATTCCACTGAATTCTACCTTTTTTTCAATTCTTCTTGTCAATGGAAGGCCGAGGTCAGCTTTACCCATGGCTGCCCACTCTTGCACTCAGCAGAATGAAGTAGCACACGCACACAGTATACAGGCAGTAGTAATTAACCAACACTCAGGATCCATTAAGATTATACAGAGGTGGGACGTAGCCTCCACCTACATAATGAACAATTAGTGTGAGGCCGGTACATTGTCCATGGGGGATCTCTGAGCTCTTCTGTTGTACAATTCTGGTTTCTAAAGCTGAATACACTGTTGTCTTTGTTAATTGCTGTGCAGAAGACAAATTGTATTCATTGCAGTCACGATAATTCATATATTAGGGCTGTGCAAGGCATATTACCAAAAAAGATGTCTTTTGGAATTGCATTTGTTTGTAGTGCTAATGTTCTGCTGTTGACTCAATCTGGTCTGGCTAGCTCTTTTATACAGTCTTAATCATCATTTTGTGCCCAGAATGGAGGCCTATGCAATACACCCACTGGGCGCTTTATTAGGTAAACTTAAATAAATGATTCTAGTATGATCTCTACTTCAAGGTTTGGGCGTTTTGTGCATTCAAAGAACTTTTCTCACAACTCATTAGCAGAGAAATTTGTAGTACTTAGGATTATTAGAACTTTCTGAAATACATTGAGGAGCATGTTTGGTACCCACACCATGTTCTAAGTCACTTGTCAGTCTTCTTTCTACATTATTCTGTTACGTGGGTTTGTCTTGAGAGTATCTGCAAGACTAAATGCATTGAGACGCTTCCAAGTGATTGTCTGATTAGCTATTTGTGGTTGAAAAGGGCTGCATAATAAAGTGATCATTTTAAATACTTGTTTCTGATTGCCAGACAAGTATGCATCTAAACCAAAGTGTTCAGCAGACACAATAAGCAGTGTAGGTTTTGAAACTTTATGCAATCATCAATGCAGGCTGATATTTTCTACTGAATACTTGTGTTATCCAAAACAGGCTGTGATTATTGGAATAAGCTCTGGTATTAACAGCCAATCAATTTTTTCGATTGAGCAAAAGTTTACATTTTCACAGGCCTGGTATTGAACTCTGAACAAAATTGGCGAGCTAGCCAGGAGCAATGCACCAATAACCCACTGTTCCCCATTGTATTTTATGTATTATATTGATTTTCAGAATGGAATAGGTCACATTACAAAGGTTCTTATTGTAAAAGGTCATTCATTGAAACTCAATATTAAAGAATGTTCTGGTTGTTTGTTCCCATTTCATAAAGTAGGCTAAGCTATACTCTCCACATTTATTGCTATGCTGTTCTAAAGCAGCACCATAAAGCTGTGTGATGTATTATTCATTACACGTATAATGCAAAATGCAAAAGTGTATATATTTTCTCTTGGTATAAGCAATGGTGTGATTGAATGGTAGATTTTTGTTTATCTCTGAAAATGGCTTAAAATATGCCAGAATTTGGTTGCTATTTGGGTCGCTTTTTACTTGAGGTGGATCAGTTAATTGAAAGACCAACCCACTAATGAGACCCAATACACTAGCTGACCTGTATCCAAGTTAATCTATTCATGCTTGTCTTTTGGCAGTAAAACGAAAAGGTGGCCATCTTGGATTATACCAGATTGAACCCACTATTGTATCTGAAGTGATGTTATTACTGTAAGGCAATAACACCACAATCAGTTTTAATGATATCTTACTGCACAATAATGAAATACTAATTAGATTTTATGAGCACAGATAGCACCTGTGCCCAGTGTGCATTTACAGGCTAGATATTAAGCGGTGATATTATTGTTGCACAAGCACTCAATCTTATATTTAACTTCTTTTCACCACAGATGCACCTGAGTGTGACTAAAATGCATTTTTCCAAGACAGTACAGGATCAACTAACAGGTAAAAAGTAGCATTTCTACCACCCATTGTTCCTAAGAGTTTGCTTGCATAGGCTAATCGTCTAGCTAGGTACATCTTGGCCAAAGTCCTGACTCAAAATCTGGAGAAGGCCCACTGCTTCTAACAGGTTGTCCCAGTGATATTAAAAGAATAGGTCAAATGCAGATGACAAATTTTCCTACAGGTAAACTAAAGTACACCATAACTCAAAAAAAAAGTCTTTCTAACTAGCTTAAATTAGCAACAGCTGTTTCGAGTTTTAGACAGGCGGCTCACTTTGTGAATTAAAACATTGCATTGTTTATTGTCTAGATTGCAACCAAACAAACTCTTGACTTTATAGCAAGTAATTAAATTGTGGTACACTGGCACAAAAGCTAAACAGGAAGCAGTTGACTATACTGTTAGCTTTGTGTGACTTTAGCTCGAGCCTTACAGCTTATAACACACCATAATTCATCTTATAAGTAATTATTTCAACGTTGTCATGTTTTAAATGTCAGCTTCAAAATGATTTATATATCATATTTATGAACACAACCCATAGTAGACACATGCTTTATATTGTATGTTCCATTTGCTTCACTGTAACATGGACGGCGCTGGATTTGCACTTGCATCTCATAGTCACACTTACAACTTATACAGAGTAGTGAGTTCATATTCACTGCTGAGATGGGTCTTTCACACTTCACTGACTGGCTTCCTATTGCCTCCGGGCTGCATTAACTTTACGCAGTTTTCTTTACATTAACTTTCAAATGTGATGCAAAACGACTTGTAGTATGTTCCCGGATATGGCTGAGTTCACTGGGTGTACAATCGCAGCTTCCTGACACAATAAACTGGATAAACAACTAGCCCACTCAACACTAAAGCGGCCTTTTTAAAGAAACCTTTTGTGGTAGGGAGAGATCTAAAACATAGCGGACATTATGCTCAGGAAAGCGAGGAAAAACTTCCCCTTGGAAACTCTTTTGTCGGCCAGTGGAAAGTTGGCAGCAGAACGGGCTATTTTCCAGCCATTTGGTGCAAAAAAGAAAAAAAGCTCTAGGGGCGAGTCATTTAGCACAAGACGGCTGTGGTGTAGAGTGCATGTTGGAGGTCTGAGTGCTGTGGATGCTTGTGGTTTGAAGTAATCAGAGTTTATTAACAATAGAATTAATTTGGATTGAAGATAATTTGTGGACTTTATTGTTGTTGAGTGGAATAAATTGGGTGGTAAAAAAATCAAACAGGAAAAAAGGAAAAAATCAAAAAGGAAAAATGACAAAACACACATTGAGTTTGACTTTAGCTGTAGACAAAGCTGTAGACTCTAATATCTTTTAATGGAGTGTGCATGCCCTCCCTGTATTACTGTGGGTTCTCCCATGAACTTCCATTTTTCCATTGTGTATGTGTTAGGTCAAATGGCAATAAAAATGCCTTTAATAAGAGTGTACCTAATTGTAGTGTTTATCCCATCCAAAGCCCCAGTTGTATATAATATTGTTTTTCCTTTACCTTACCACACTCGACTATTCAAGTGTGCAACAGAATAACAAACATACAGTAGCTGTAGCCGAAATACATCATTTTGTTGCTATGCCCTGCTTTGTGAAACTACTGCGGTTCCCAAATTGTGGATCAGTAGAACCACATATTTCAGAGTTATTGATGTGTTAAAATGACCTTCACATTTTTGTAAATTCCATTATACTCCTGCACAATCTGGCCAAACTGATGCGATTATCTGTGGAGGAGATGGTGTCTGAAGGGTAGCCCTGGGGGAGCAGTGACACAGCAGTCGTACGTTTCCTAACCCACCCTCTGCGTGCCAGTGTGTGGCAGATGCCCCTGTCTGCTCTTATTTGAACACTGTGATGCTAGGTGTGTGCCCTTGAGCTAACAAGGCACATTCAGCGGCTGATTACCACAGCTCCCCGCCGGCGCTGCTGGGAATGCTGGGAACTGATGGTCTGCCAGCCTCACAATTTACCAAAATCTTTTTGTTTTTGTCTCTCCCTCTTAACTACTTTCTATTTTGGTCTCTTTAATTCTCTGTTTAGTATTCTGTACTTGTAGCCCACCACGTACATGTTACTAAGCTTACAATGAGTGTGTGTCCAATAGGGCTGCAATCACATGCTAAAAATGCAATCCTTAACTAAAGCAATCTAATTCCAAGGCTAGTTCAGGAGTAAATGCTTGGCCCACTGAAGCCGTATATCTTGCAATGCCAAAGAATCACTGAAACAAATTATTTGTTTAGTGTTTATTTTCTGACCCCTTGTGGCTAGAGTTTGAGTTCACATAAACCAAAGCATTATTTTTGACCTCACAACTTAATCATTTTACTTGGGAGCTATCTTGTATAGTGTATAGTGCCTTTGAATCATGTATAGAGAGAAATGTGTGCACACTTTCATTTCAATCAGTGGTGATTCAAGCAGCCATTAAGCCACTTCTTCACTTCAGTGGTGCTTTTGTGTTCATTCTTGTCCTTTCTCAATCCGTACTGTTGCATAGTATGCATATGGCCACCCACTCACTCCCCTTCACTCAAATGCAGACACCATGTTGCTCAAAATGACACTTCTGTAGCTATTTATAGGTCTGGACAGCTTGGAGCATGTCTGAGAGTGAGCAATGAAATATTATGTGGGCTGATTTATATCACACTTTCAATACTGTATGGCTGTTCAGTGTACAATATTTCAAAAGCCATACGTGATAACTGTTGTAAATATTGTTAACCTGTATTTGAATGCTGGCCTGATATGGTAAAATTTTAAAAGGCTAGCGCTAAACAATTGACTTTAACAGCATTTCTTTGTTGTAGATGCTACATTTTGAAATTATTATTACAATACAACAAGGGACCCAAAATGCACCCTTGTGGAATGCCAAAATTGATATATTTCTGTTTACAAGCAAACTTGACCCATAGTGGCAGCTTGATGTGTTTTTTTAGACACAGCAAGAGTAAACTGTGCAAAAAAGTTCTATTCAAGGGGAGACCAAGAAAGCTTGCAATTTTATTTATTATTTCAACCCTGGGTATACAGAAGTCAAAATGAATTGCTGCGTGAATATCTGAATCTCTGATCGAGTCATCCCCAAGTGCTTAATTAATTGGAAAACCCTCTTGTCTAATGACCTGATCCAATTTTATTCCCGCAAACAATTGGATAACACCGCTCTTCTGTTTTTCCCAGATGGATCCCACACTCTCACACCATGATTTCATTTTCATAATCATACTCATAATGTTGTTTCTATGTCGTTAATCATGCCCTAACACCACCACACTCCTTCTCCGGCCATAATAATGTATTCTGGTGGGATTGAGATAAGTGTAACTTGTTGTAATTAATAAATATGGATATAGATATGGCCATTTTAGCACTTTTATTGTGTTTAGGTTTGCTCCAAGAAGTGTTATTATTTTAGCCAAGTAGGATGGCAGTGGCTAAGAAGTATTGAGTTGGTTGCTGTACACTAAATTAGGTTGGCAGTTCAATCCCCACTCCACCCAGTTCATATTGCCATTATGTCCTTGGGCAAGACATCTCACCCATCCTTCCTCTATTGAGTAGTGTGTAGTTGTGTTTTTTGTCTCTCCTCTTATTGATCATTAGTTTTCAAAGTCCTTCATGCCAGTGGCCTATCCCTTAGTTTTTTTTCCAAATGTTTTTCTCATAAAATCACTGGCAACCAACTTTTTGGCCTCAGCTCTGTTTGGGAACCACTGGCTCTGGCATTGAAGAAACCTAATCAAGGCTTAATCTCATATATGTCCCTCATTCTATAATGCACATTTAACAAGATATGTATATTAGGCAGTATAGTCCTATCTGTTGAAGTCTGCTGTAGTAAAAAACCCACTCCAAAAAACTCCCCTCTATTAAATTCAATAACCTTGGTGGTAATTGTGAAATGACATGCTCTTCCCTTGTCACTATAAAATTCCACCTTCGGTATGCTAATGTCTAAAGTGTAATCTCAATGCCCTTCACATCTCTATCCTCCGAGTTCATTTGTATGTGCAGCCTGGCTTTAGCTTTAAATAGTGCTATGAAAGTGGTGGCGGATAATATGGAGTCAATGTATTCACTCGTCATACAGTGGTTATTGATTATGCTCAACTTAGGTGGTGCTAAAAACATGACCTGGCTAGCCATCCTAATCCGTGTGGTACAAATGAATGCAGACTACCTCTTAGTGGCTTTGTGGACATAAACAAAATCTGAAATTCAAGGGGCAATTTCGCATACTGATGAAACTATATCTAAACTGACAACAAAAACAAAAAACGCTCAAAGAAAGTATTGAATAAGACCTGGTATATGGTTAGCTTCTTTTGAATGGTAGTCAAGGTAGTACCTGCTTAGAGAACATTTCGCAGTCTATTTTAGAGACATTTAGTTTACAATTTTACATTTACCAACATCAAACACACAATCTTTTCCTAAGACAAGCTGTTTTGTGGAGATCCCACTTTGACTTAATTGCAAATTCTCTGATTAGACTCCATAATCAACCTAATTAATTAAACATGCATGAATCAAACAAAAAATCTTGGGTATGTGTTTGGCATAGAAACATCATTCTAGCATGGTTAAAAGCTCAGAAAAGTAAGTAGTGCACAAAGTAAGTACAGTAAGTGCTGGGGGAAACACTGGGTCAGGTCTATGAACTATGTACATATCTTTACCATAGTGAAATATAATGAGCTTTGTGGATAAAGTATTTACCCCTAAACTAGGTCATTCATAGTTCAAGTCCAAGTTAGTGCACTATGTATATCTTTGCCATTGTGGGGTATCTGTGCATTATGCTAACACAAAACACTATACATCCAGAAAAATGACCACGACAGGCAGCTGCGACCAAACCAAACATGGCCGCCGGTGCTGTTACCTTGGCAGCAGATAGCTCTTTAAACAGTAAGTGATGCTAAACTTTATTATGTGGCACAAATGTATAGTTCTATAGTGCAGTTAGGTGAAGTGAGTGCATCTAAGTGCTTTGAGACATAAGCCCTATGGATCAACAGGGATTAATTGTGCTTCAGTTATTGTTCCTGTCCTCCCCACACACACTGCTGAATATGAAAAATGACCTCCAATACGGATCTGTCTTCCCCTAAGCTCCACTGACAAGAGGATTTCCAATAGCCTTTTATTAAGAATCCGCTTGTTTATCGCACAAGAGAAAGTGGGAGGAGATGGTGGCAATGGAGTGAGAGTAGTTTACAGTGAAATGAGTGACAAAGAGCCGTATAGTGATGTTTCATATAGAGAATTCCATTAGTGTCTTCTACATTACATCAAGTGTTGAAACTATGATGAAGGTTGTGGGTTTGATTCCTGGACTGGTCGGCTATAATCTTTAAGTGTCTACATGTCCTCCCTGTGATTATGTGGATTCTCTCCTGGCTTACTTCCACCATCCAAAGACATGTGTAAATAAGATGGGTGATTCTAAATGGCCCTTCTAGTGAAAATGAATGAGAAAATGAATTGTCTGTCCATTTTAACCTAGCATTAGATTATTGTATCCCACCTAAAGCCCATAGTTACTGCTGATTATAATTGCTGCTGCTCTAGTCACATACAGTACTGTCAACAGTTGTCAGTATAAATACATTTAAAAATGCTTATATTTTCTCTGCATTAAACTCTCAACATTTCTAAGTACAAAAAATATGTGCATATGACTATTAAGATAACAACAATATGCTAAATAAATTTGTCTTAAAATTGCCAGTAACCTGATACTGATGACCAGTGCTATTTTGCCATTTACTGTTTACTTGGGGTTCCTTGTCGCAAAGTTGGGGAAATTTCAAGTAAAAAATGTCTAGTGTTCAAAAAGACTGTCAGTGGCTCCAAGCATTAGTAAATCTATGAAAGTAAAGAAGTCATCAACGGTTTAAAAGTAGAGATTTGTCAAAAGAAGAGAAGTGGAAGTACAGAGTGGAGGATGTGAGAATAGGTTGCATCATTTCAGACTTCAGCTCTAGGTCAGTGCTGCTGTGATGGGGCTAAACTTTTGAACCTACACAATCACTTTGTGTGGATGTAACATGGCTCTATTATTCATCCCTATTGGTTTTTAATATTCATATACAGTAGGGATAAAAAGTTTGGGCACCCCAGGTAAAAATATGTATTAATGTACATAAAGAAGCCAAGGAATCTCCCAAAGGCATCAAATTACAGATGAGACATTCTTATAATATGTAAAAAAAAAAAAGACAAAAAAAATGACAGAAAACAACATAATGGTGTCTGCAAAAGTTTGAGTTAATACCTTGTACTGCCCCCTTTGGCAAGTATCACAGCTTGTAAATGCTTTTTGTAGCTAGCTAAGAGTCTTGTTTGAGGTATGTAAGCCCATTCTTCCTTAAAAAAGTCTTCAAGTTCTTTGAGATTTCTGGGCTTTTTACCTGGGGTGCCCAAACTTTTGATACACACTGTAATTGTTGCATAAATAGTCCACACTGCACACCACAGATATGCAGCACTACAGAAGAAGACTAATTAGGAATACTGGTATGTATAACTAGACCCACGCTGTCGGACACGACAGCAAATGTATATCGGCGAAACGCCCCATGCGTCTACCCCCTTCCGAACACCAATCACATTCAATTATCAACCACATTCATTAATGAGCAATGCGGGTTTAGTCTCTTGCCCAGGGACACAACGACAATATGTGCTTGGGCAGGGATTCGAACCAGCAACGGCTGCAGGGCGAATGCTTACCCTCAGCGTCACTGCTTCCCTGAATGTTTGTGAAGGATGCTTTTGCCAAATTTTGTAAATTTCCCTAAAACTACATTCTTCAGTCAGTCCCTAGGTGGCGCTATTGAGGTAACTGGTATCATATTGTTTGGGTGTG
>JAVQKG010069699.1:0-15866 GCA_036025885.1 Hypseleotris bucephala
ACATCTAGGTCTCGCGAGAGTCGTGATGCGTCTCCCAAGTGTTGACAACTGCAACTTTGACGCTATACGTGGCGATTTTTCTGTCATTATTGGAGACTTTACAAGTGTTTGGTGACTAATGTGAAGCATGTAATGTAGTATTCTGCATTTACTGTCCTCAAAACTCTTTCTCGAGCCGCGTTTGCAGTCGTGAACTCGTCCCAAGCCTCAGTGCATACAGAGCGGTCGCTCTCAGTGCACCCTCTCTCTTCCTCCTCGCTGGTGCCGTGCGGTCTCGTTTGACACAGAGCAGCAATGAGCAGCTGCAAAGGCATAATGTTCACTCGTTTTAAACTGAAAACTTGTGTAAATAAAATAATCTAAAAAGCGACTGTTAACATTATAACACGTAGATGGACTTAGACTCATGACTGCGTGTAGTAAGTGAAGGGAGAGGTGGTTATTCACCAGCCTGGAGCTAATGTCGACTGTTAACATTATAACACGTAGATGGACTTAGACTCATGACAGCGTGTAGTAAGTGAAGGGACAGCCTGAGCTGATTAACTGACTGTATGGAAGGCTTTGGATGTGACTGTCATTTTGAACGGCACATACCAGCACTGCAAACAGATCTCACGAATTGTAAAGCAAGCATATAGCCTTATAATAATAATGATTATAAAAAATATATAAAACTTAATTATGTAGACTTCTTTGTATTTAAAAGAACAATTTAGTGCAATTTAATCTAATACTAATCTACTGGCCCAAAAAAATAAAAATAAATAACCGCTATATTAAATATGAAAATTAGGCAATGTCTCCCTCCTGTTGTATTTCAGGCAGCAATGTTTGTGTGAAAGGTTTATATATGTACAGTTGAGGTTTTCAGAGACTATATTAATTTAAAGAATCGCAATATATCGTCTTCGTTACAGTATCGGGATATATCGGGATAAATCGAATCGTGACATGTGTATTGTGATACGTATCGTATCACCAGATTCTTGCCAATTCACACCCCTATTGTAAACAGTGGGGCCCTAGGCTGAATTGTCTGTTCAACATGTGTGTACTGTACTTGATCTCTTATTTAGGATGACTATATTGTGGTCATAAGGCACTATTGTGAGATGACACATTTTAGGCCTTCTGAAGGTTCAAAATATTGCTTTTAACGGCTTTAGTAAATTTGACAATAGAATATTATTATAAGTGCAGTTAATTCATTATAGAACCACCACCACTATAATGGATGTTTGGTTAAAATGTAAAAAGTTGTGGTATTTGATTTAATATGTGCTGACTGGGGCTATGGTTGCACAGTGTCAGAAAAACATGGAGCCTATTTTGGGCATCATTAATAGTCAAACATAGTTTTCTGTCAACTCTGGTGTGTCTGTAACACATTGCTTCTTTGGCCTCATTACTGGTCATCTCTTGGAAAATGCAGCATTAGCATATTGTTTGAACTTGGTGTGTCCTGAAAATAAAACACATGTTTGTCCTCAGTGTGTGCTTTCTGTCTCAAGCTCAATGGCTCTAGCAGATGTGTCTACCCTTCTGGTTTGGCACTGCAAGGCTTTCATCTCGTGATGTACAGTCTGGTCACTTCATTCACAGGGTAGACCTCTGGCGAGTGCTGCAGAGCATATTTCTTAAGTAAATACAGGAGGCTTGAATAACATTAAACCCCTCCGGTGGCTTTTAAATCATGTGGCCCTATATTTTTCTATCCACATAAACAGCATCCACACACAAGGCCTCTGTGTTCACCGTATGCTCCAGGTTGTTTTCACTGGACTCCTTTGAATGTGGTGTGAAAAACTGTGTTTTCATTGCACCTCTGTGCTCACATGGCTGAGACTGAAGCAGTAGAAAAGGAAGCAGAGGAGCTTAAACTCGTTAATTAGTTGAAACTGCTGCATGTTGTCAGATGTATCTGGTTTTGTGTGTACATCAAATGTTATGTTCTTTCCACGTGTGAAAACATTTGTTGGTCAGTAGACAACACAGGCTGTAGGCTATTGGTTCTCAAACTGTGTTACGGGTACCACTGGTGGGTTGTGGCCTTTTTCTGGTGGTACTTGGGCCTGAATTTATCCTGTTTAGTTCTGTGGTTTAGATCTACTGTAGTTTAGTCCTTATACAGACCTGGTTTAAAACTGGTTCAGAACTGGATAGTCATGGTTTATGTTTATCTCTAGTTTGGACATGATTTAGACTTTGTTTAGTCCTAGATTACATCCAATTAAGACCTAATTTAGTCTTGTTTAGATGTGGGTTAGTTTAAAGTGGTACTTGGGTCAGTAAATATCTTCTGATGTGGTACTTTGAGAACCACTGCTCTGGTCCCGAGGACCTTGAGGATGCCATAAGCATAAACCAGGATTTAGGCCAATTAACAAAATGACATACACTTTCATCTAAAAATTAATGTAATTAATTAAATAATACTGCATTTAAGCAATGTCATGTTGTTGCCTATTGTAAAGTAGGTCGAAATATAGTCTATACTCTTGTGTACATTCACACCAAGCAGATACTGTATTATGCAAAGTTTGGCCAAGGAAGGACAAGAAGTAGGTGCACAGAAGTGTAACTAAATAAATTATAGAGAAACCTTTAGCTGGGAATAGCTCAAAATGGCAGCTATATTTATTAATCCAGATATAATCTGAAGTAGCCTATTGCCTCCTTTACTTAAAATGTAATGGAAATGCAGTAGTTTGAGTTTTATTTTAAGGCTGTGTCACACTTTTAATTTGAAACCTTATTCTTTAACTTGCTGAGAATTCAAAGTGCACTGATATGGAGTCACTTAGGTGCACATCAGTCATTGTGCTTTCGCTCCAGGGCGCACCGCTGTAGTGCATTAATGAAAGATTGTTATCGGTTGGCTAGAAGACTTTGCCATTGTGTCTCGGACTGCCGATAAGCTCTCCTGTTTCAATGGCCTGCATACAGACTCAGTGATTATCTGCTGTTGTCAGTAGCCAGCTTCTGTTCAAGTATGCTAATAGGAAAACCTCCAGACTACAGTTTTAATGCAAAATATAACTAGTATAAAAAATAATTTAAGGTATATTTTAAACCAATGCACAGGTAGTCTTCAAGTCTCCCTAAATCCTTTTGACAGTACTGGAAAAAAGGACTACTAACAGCAAATTGCTAATAATGTCTTTCCTGGTCAGTAGTTTCTCATTCTCTACCTGTGAGTTGGCCTCTTGGGGCCTTGTCTATCTGCCTTTTTGTCTGTCTGACCCAGTTCTTGGCCTGGCCGACGGGAAGTGATGACATTGAGAGATTTTCCTGTCATTATGTAGGGTAAGAAAACCCCAGAGGTTATTTTGTCGTCACAGCCTCCCGTTGTTTTTGTTTCCTGTTCTTTTTCTACTGCAACCAGTTTGTTTTGTAGGTCAACCAGTTAACAAACAGGTCACTTAGGTACATCTGTTAACAATTAGAAAACAGATTTTTTTCACAGAAGCCCACTACCGGTACTGGTCCTAAATGTTAATTCAATAATCAAAGGCCTTACTTGTTTTGTCATGATGTGCTTTCCTTTGCCAGAAATGTTCCTTCTTAAACCATTTCCCACATCTTCCAATCTGATTCTATTCTGCTGGGATAGTTAAGCAGATGGACTAACATGGCGTGAAGAAGTGTGGAAATCTTGTTTTATAAACTGTTACAAAAACATAGGATATGTCCAACTGTCAGAGTGAGACCACACCACAATGAAACATTGCTTTGAGCTGATGCATAATGCAGAAAAGATTTATGTTAATTGTAGTTTGGACAGAAAGTGTGTATGATGCTGTCCAGTGGTTCCACGGCTGCGCGCCTGGAATGGCTCTTCTGAAATCTTCTTTGTGCTGTTATTTCTGCTGCTGCTCAAGCCTTGTCTGGTCAAGTGATAGTATCTTACAGCTAAAAAAGCATGCTTTTATCTAATTTCCACTTTTTGTGAGCTCTTCATCAACACTTCAGTTGCTTCAGTAATTAATTTACAATATATGTTTTTTCTCTTGCTGCAGATTCTGTGTACTAAAGTCTAGTTCAGGGCTGTGTCAGCTGCATTGTGCAAAGTTTCACCTGTTGTGTTGACAAGTGCAGTGTGTCCATGCAAACTCACTTTGTGAAGTGAGTGCAGAGGCGAGGCTCCATATGGTTCCTCTAAGACTTGACCCCAAACCCAACCATAAACCTTTGCACACTCACACTCCCAGCCCTTAGCAGGCAGGAAGAATGTTATAGATTAACCAGAGGAAGTCAGCGTGCAGGACTGTGCTTATGCTGGGTCCCAGCCTGCTCTGTCCTGGACAATGTCCTACAGTTACAGCATGGAAGCAGTCAGCACATGGCTCAGGAAACAGCTCTCAGGCGTCTCTGTTTATTTACTCTCTAGCCTTTCAAACTCACAAGTCTATCTTCAGCACTCTGCCTCTCTCCCCTGTGCTGCCTGTCTATCTGTCAAAGCAGTGCAGCTTTTTTGGCATAACTTAAATATATCTCTGACTTCTCCAACTTCAAGTGTATTTAAGGCTGCTGGCGCACTCTTCTCCAGTTGTAAGAAGGCGGTTTGGCTCGGAGCGACGCAAGAGCTTTGCCCCAAAAATGTCACCGGTACAAAGTATTTCCAACTTAACAGTGTAGTCCTTGAAATATACGGAAAGAGCTTTCTGGGCCCAGAACCAGGAATATATGGGCCATTTAACACCAAGGGAGGCCTGTGACTCATCCAGATGCGCTTTAATGTATTAAAATATCCACCTTATTAATGAACTGTCACAAACCTACACCACAAACTTACACTAATTAGAGCGTTTACATATTTGGGTGCATATTTCAAAATGAAAGAAACTGCTCGGTCTGGATTTTTATTCTTGTTTGCTCACCTGTTTGCATTTGGTTTTCTGTGCAGGAAAGACCAGAACCTGTTGTCCCCGGTGAACTGCTGGTACCTACTGCTGAACCAGGTGAGGAGGGAGAGCAAGGATCATGCCACACTCAGCGACATCTACCTCAACAATGTCATCATGAGGTTTATGCAGATCAGCGAGGACTCCACACGGCTGCTCAAGAAGGTAACTGCACATCTGGCTAGTCTATTTATCCTAAGGTGTGCACAGGCCCTTAAAGTGACACTGTCTGACATCTTCTCATCCACATCCTCTTAACCAGAAAACCTGAAATATAATTTAGAATAGTAAATAACAATTCACATAATTTTCACACATGATTTAATTTACCATACCTATGATGCTATGACCTTTAGTATAAAGTTAAAAGTTGTATTGCAGATTGTAGATGTTTTAGTTTAAAGTAAAAAGAAGGTGCAATAAAAAATACAAAAAATCAGCAAGTCTTCAAACAGAATCAAAGATGTGAGTAACTGAAATTGAGTGCACTTAACTTGACAACCTTACTGCCATACGCCTCTTTTGCTTGTTGCTGTATGCTGGACATTAAAAGGTTTGTAATACTTTACTTTTGATTGTTTTTAACATCCACTTACTTACATCTACTACGGTTCAGACTTTTAATAGTGGTCAGGATGGGCAGCAATCTCTCCAGTCAAGTTACACAAACAATCTTTCACTCTAATTCACTTCCATTTATTTGAGTAACATTTAGTTGCATGGTGTGGTGTCCGTATGAAGGAAATGGGACTTAGTTACACTATTGTGGTCTTCATTTTTAAATCGGAGTAAAGTGAACTTTGATCTCCATAGTTCAGATCATCCTGCTTTAACTCTCCTCTTGCAAGACTGTGGCTTTTTGACTGAAACCCAACCTCTGGTGCCTTTTCCACCACAAAGACGACAACTCCCTAACAGATTATGAGCTCCTTTGCAGCAGAACCCAACTGAACTCACCGCAAGCCTAAATTACAAAGTGGCTTTTCTTCAGAGCAGTTGCCTTTGTGTCTGTTTAAATTGTGGAACCACACCACTTTCTTTAACCACACAGTGTTCTGCCATTAGTTCAAAAACTTTTCAATATGTTGAGGTAATTAGCATCTCTGTGATAGTGTGATTTTGTCAGTTGAACGGGACTTGAACAAAGAAGCTTTTTTGCCAAATTGTTTGACATGAATTGTACCTCTACTACTTCCCATTCTTTATTGGCGCTGGGGTGTTGGAAATTACTTTTTTCCAGTGTCTTGGGGGTACTGTGCACTTATTTAAGACTTTGTGTAACTCATACATTACTGTATTTGGTTATATTTAGTTACTTGCAAACCACATTTTAAGTCACTTTCATAAGTGGTGCGATTTTTTTTAAAATCAAATTTTTTCTTTAAGTATGTGTTTATAAATGAACAAAGAGCTTAGTTTATATTGAATGATGGTGATTTTACTATGACTGATAAGTGACAAGTAGGTCAACCAAAGAACTTCTATTAACTCTTTATATTTATCCATGCTTGGGACTGCCACAAGTGTTTTGAACACTAAGGTATTCAAATGCTAGTCTTCAACTCAAGAGGAGAAAGAAATGTTTTAATGAGATTCCTAAGCAATTCAGTTAAAGAGAAAGGAAAAGTGCCTGTTTTAAAGTGTCTTTTGTAACCTATACAATCACCTGTGTCTTTCTGTGGTATCTGTAACATGTACCAACAATGTCTATAATGGACTTTCTCAGCAGATTCTGGTGACATTTTACAGACAAATGCCAGCCCAGTGGGAGGTCCCAGTTCATAGGAGACCTGAGACACCATTCAGTCTCTAATTAAAACCTGCTTAAGACTTTGATCTCTGCTGAGTTTTAGTAACAAGGAAGTCCCGCACAGTACTGGGGCTCCCTGGCAGCTTGGGCGAGGCATCTGCCATGTTGTCATCCTTCAGCACATCAAAGACCCCTGTTTTGATTCATGTGTATTTTCTAAAGTCTCACTATGAGGCACAATGTAGCTGGAGTAGTCTCATCAATATTGGCTTTTTGAATTTAAAGTTTGCGTCCACGTGCTTCTAGCAGCACATGCTTGTTTTCCTAAGAATGTAGTGTAGTGGGCTATACTGTTTGCGCTTGGATACATCTTATCCCGTATAGTTAGCTTTTATTATTCATGTCTTTTTGTTTTATTCAACACTTTTTATTTATGGAAGGTGCATGCTGTGTCCACTGCAGCAACTAACTTACATCTACTCAGGGATTGGGTTGAGTAACAACCAATCCCTGAGTAACCACCAGTTCTGTGTTTATGTTCTCATAGCTTTAAGTGGAAACAATATCGTAATCAACCATTTGAAAATGGTCAGTATTTAGGGAAGCAGTGTTTTGCAGTGGACCCGAGTCAGCATAAATTCTAGTTAAATCATAGTTGAATTTAACAAATGGATGGGTTAATAACTATAATAAGCAAGTACAGCTAGTATCCTTAAGCTGTTGGATCCTATACAGATAGAGCCAGTGAATGTCAACTCTTTTGCTAATGTTATCTAACCACTCACTGACTGCACACATTTATGTAGTCAATTTTTAACATAACTAGTTCTCATTCATGTTGATTATATTTTTCCCTAGATGCTCTATTTACTTTATTTTACAGGAACTGATTTCAGAAACTTATGGTTATTTTTATGCATTGCATTGTTCTCCTACTTGAAAATATGCTTTAATTAATATCAAAATTAAAGTCTGTCTGTTTGAGAACTCCACTATATGGCACACATAGACACAGGCTTGCTGGCTATACAGCTGCCATCTCTATACCATGATTGATGTCACTGGCAATATGAAACCCAGCGCTCCTTGAAGCCTGTCTTGGGCTCTCTCAGTGCGGTTGCTTTGACTTTCTATAATGTGGTTACAATACAGACGGTATGAACTCAAAAGGGGGAAACCATTTCCAGGATTTTTTTAATGAATTAGACTAAATTGGAAACCCCCAACCAAACTCCTTCTAAAAATGGAAAGGTAGTATGCTGGGTAAATAACTAACATTGGTTACACAACGAAGTCATAACACTACGCCAGTATATGCCCCATCCCAGTTTGAAAAGTAAAATTTCCAATAGCACTTTTTTTGGTGAGAGCATTTAAAGTAAATGTAATGGCACTTTAATTTATCTGCTGCACGTTTACCTCTCTCACACACTTTGCCATTCCTCATGTGAAAAGGCTTTACATTGAGCTCTGGATTTCAAACTCTGGCATCAATTGACTGACAGTGTAATCGTCTTTACTCTGCTCTTACATGTCTGGACACCAGGCAGCTTACCTGAGTACAGTTTGGCAGTGAGAGTGTTTGTTTGAACAGGATTTATGATTGTGGCATGCAATTTATTTTGAATAAAAAAGTATTGATTACATTATTGAAGACTGCATAGCATTTTTCCTATTTTTAGAGGTCTCAAGACTTAGGAGTCATTTTAAATCAAGCCAAATATGGATTTCCAAAGCAGGTTTTTAATTTATTTTGACCTCATGAAATGTTTAAACTAACACTAAAGTAATTCTTTTGTCAAACAACAATGTAAAAAGTAGTATTCGGACAAAGCTTAGTTATCTTTTTAATCCAGTTAATCATCTGTTAAACTTAGTAAGACGTAATTCACCACTTCACTTCACCACATCATGATGCTTTTCTCAGCTTTTTGTTGAGAGCGGCTCCCACAATGAGATTTGTCTGGATTTAATTAGGTTAGAGGCAGACCTGGAGTGCTGGCCAAGACTTGTAACATCGTCCAGGTAGCAGTCGGCAGTATCAGCTGTAGTAAGGATACCAGAAATTCATTGGTGTGACTCATAATCTTATAAACATGTGGTACACTGTATGAGTCAGTGTGAAGGAAATATAGATGCAGCACTGTTAGATTATTAGTAAAGGGCCCTTTAAATCCATCACAGTATCACTGCTAAAGGCTCCCTCCTAAAAGAAATGCATTAAAGTGGGCGCGCACATACGATATGCGATAGTGTTACTGAGTCAGCTTGTGGCATGGCTGATTGAATTAACAGACTTGAAAAAAAAAAAACGTTTTACATTCAAGTGCAAAAGCTTCATAATGTGTAAAGCATGTGGACAGGGAAACCAAAGCTGTGGTTAGTGTTTTGAATGGGGAAAGCTGTAGGGTCAGGGACCTAGTTCACACCAAGCCTCACTGTTGATATGGATTATAAACCACAATGGTCTACATGTACTTTATTTGTCAAGCACTGTTTATCTATGGACTGTAAAAATGGTCCAGAGAAAACAATTGAAAACTGGAAAAAATCATTGAGAGTAATAGAACAAATGTTATTCAATTTACTCTCTCATAGTACTTTGTGGTTTTAACATACAGTAATTGTGTTTTCTATGTCTGTTTCTTTTCAGAGCAAGGAAATAGCCTTTCAGGTTCAGGAAGACTTAATGAAGGTCCTTAATGAGCTGTACACAGTAAGTACTAATGTTTACAAAGCTTTTACAAAACAAGTGATGGTGCTATTATTCATATGTTTGTTTATAATAAGATTTTCACAGTCAGTCATATCCTGGGATTACAGACACGTAAATTACAATTTTAGATCAGAGACTGGTTTGAGGTAATATAAAAACATTAGCATAGATAACTATTTTTTACTGTAGCCGACCATCTCTGAATGCTCAAGTTGGTGAAACATGACGCAGCCAGTCAGCAAGTATGTTGGTTGCTCCAAATTTATTAACTGCTATACCAAAGTCCATACATAAAATTGACCTGGTTTAGCCTCTGTGGATCAACACATATGGAAACACAAAGCATTGCATCAGACTGCCACAATGCTGCCAACCGCCAATGAAATAACAGGTCTCTTCCAAATCTAAGAATGTCGCACACTATAAACGGAGCACCAAAGTAAACATAACGGGCTGTTTCTAAACCAGTAAGTGCTGAGTACAGGGCCTAAGGTCAGTTATACTTCTGTAAACTGGTTTCAGTAGGGCTAGTCTGACCAGAGGGAAAAGGAAAACTTCAAAACAAGTGTATCACAGAAATAACTACATTTGGGGGGAACAATGTTTAGGATTTTAGATGGGTGAGTCCGTATTTGTACCAAAGCTAGACTGCAGAAATGTGTACACAGGTTGCAGAGCTGTAATTAGGGAGTGATGGTTCATTCCAAATTGTTCCACTAGGTTCTTCAAGCCAACTTCTACCAGACATTGCTTTTTCTTATGGCATTGTGTACAGTCACCAGTGGGCAAACTAGGAAGATACTGTCACTGGTTGTTTTTAAACCTGTTATCCTGCTCATTAATCTTTAACAGTATTTATTTCTAGTACTATTGCCATTACCATTGCTATTACCATTGGGACAAATAACCGTCCATATTTAGATTTTATCCTAGATTATTGTCTTAAACTCTTTGGAAAGAAGATGTATGTCACCACTGTAATCTAACCTAATTCAAGATCCAAATCGTCCCAAAACTACTTCCTGACTTTTTATGTTGGAACAGTGGAGGCAGCAGCATGTTACATTTAGGCATAGTGATTTGTGGCTGTAGTGGTCACAGGACTGGCCCTTATTAAAAGACTGGGGGAAATCTGTTTTTGGTTTGTGGTTTAGGGAGAGTCTTACCGGCAGCTGTGAGATGAGTTCAGTTTATATATGATGAATAAGCTGGGGCATGTGATAGAAGTCCAATGTGTGGGCAATACAGAGTCAGTATTAACTATTGTTTTGTATTTATAAGATAACAGATGTGGTATTCCTAATGTTTTGTATTTGTAGGTAATGAAGACCTATCACATGTACCACTCGGAAAGCATCAGCGCAGAGAGCAAACTGAAAGAGGCCGAGAAGCAGGAAGAGAAGCAGCATCCCGTTTTTAGCATCCGAATGGAGGACAAATACCAACGACGCAGCTCTGTGAAGAAGATCGAAAAGATGAAAGAGAAGGTACAATCAAATTCTTGGATTTTGGTAATGATCTTCGGTGGCATATTGTTGCTATTAGATCCGCTCAGCACTCCAGAGATATACTGTAGCCACAACAGATTTTCTCGGAAGTAACCTGTTTTTAGTTTGATTTTCTTGAGTCAGTTTTCGAGGCAATACATTTCAACTGCATTCCCAGTTGAAGTGTGTTTTGGAAGTATTAAATGTGGAAGAATGTGACAGATCTCATTGTTCAGCTGCTGGTAACTATTGTCCTTTTGATTGCCTGGTACCGTTATTTGTCAATTAGTATGAAAGAGATTGCACTGAATTTAGTTGTGTCTGTGTCAGTTCTTTTTGTAGTTAGAAAATGTTATCCTATTTATGCTCAAACTGCTATTAAAAGAGTTTCAGTGCACAATAAAGTAAAGTACAACGTGAAAAACCATCTATTAGTCATAAATTCACTCCCACTTGCTTCTTGTCTCTCTGTTCTGTCATCAGCGCCAAGCCAAGTACTCAGAGAATAAGCTCAAGTCGATCAAAGCGCGGAACGAGTACCTGCTGACGCTGGAAGCATCCAACGCCTCAGTTTTCAAATACTATATCCACGACTTGTCAGATTTAATCGATGTAAGTATAATCTGCAACTCTTTAATGGTATTATTTGGTATTCAACATTTTTTTTGAAGAGTGGGTGGCAGCAACAGACATTCTTAAGTGCATTTTCATGTAAATGTCTCCTGGCTATTCAAGTGATTTACAGACTTTTTGAAGAGATGTAACATTATAGTTATAGAGGAGACTGAGGACCTGAGCAGCTGGGTTTGATATATAAATGGTCTTCAGACAGCAGACTGTGGGATGAAAATTACAGAGGAGGACAAATTAAAGCGTTATATTAACTGTTAGCAAAGCATTTTCCCTGTCTCTTCTCTGAATCTTTAAAAGTCCACATGATGTGACCTGCAGCTTTTGATTTTCTTCAGTGTTATATAGGTTCTTCTCACCATTTCATCAGTGTTTGTAGGATGGTCACATGTTAAGTCTCTTCATGCAAATACCAGACTTAGTGATGATGAGATCAGGTTTGTGGAGTTAAACCAAGTAAAGATAGCTACTAACAGCTGGGCTCTGATCTCCAAAAATAAATGATTCCTTGCTCACATTCATTTTATTAAACACCAAAAAGCATTGCTACTCCATTTCTAAACACTAAAACATGTACTCAGTACTGTACTGTCCTCAGCTCTCATTCTTAACCTGATAAATATTGCTTATTCATAATAGGACTATTCTGTCTTAATACTGTTTTTTCGTAAAATAAACTTGCAGCCCGTTTTGTGGCGTTTCTAAGGAAACAAGAATAGGTTTCAGCCTTCACCAAGCATTTGGGGGTTTTATATTCAAGACAGGGCTAAGGGAGGAGAGAAGTGCAACCTCTATTCAGCAACAGACTGTGCACAAAAATTACCCTCTCACAGCTTTTCTCACAAGCCTTCACATCTCACCAGGGTGAGTGTGTGGAATGCAATTTTTTTGTGCAGTGTGTGCAGAAATACACATTTGTTCATTGTAGAAAGCATTACATACACAGAAACAATGCACACAGTCTGGCTGCTATAGGGTGGTGAGGTCATGATCCTTAACAGAATATTATGTTTCTTTGTGTTTCTCTTATGTTTGTGGGCGTTTGGGGAGCTGCACCTTTCTTCATAAAAAGTCTGGGGAAAGATTATAAAATATTCAAACTGAGCTTTAAATCCCCACAGCAATCCTTGGTTTGTGCAATACTTCACCAACACTTGATGGTATATACATACAGTATATAATTTGGCAGTCACTTGCATGAGGTATTCATTCAGGGAAGTGGTGTTGTCCTGTTCTATTAATGTGGATTTACACCAAACACCAAACATAATTTCTCAACTTTCCTGCAAATTTTGATTTTCCTGCAAATGTCTTCTGACAAGCCTGTGCCAACAAAGCAACAAACATTGTGGTGGTAATCATCAACTACTTGATTGAAATACAGCTAACTTTGCTTCGTTTTCTGTTTTTAGTGCTGTGATTTAGGGTACCATGCCAGTCTCAATCGAGCTTTAAGGACTTACCTCTCTGCTGAATACAACCTTGAGACATCACGTCACGAGGGCCTTGACATCATTGAAAATGCAGTGGATAGTCTGGACCCCCGGAGTGACCGCCAGAGGTTTATGGAGATGTATCCTACAGCTTTTTGCCCACCTTCTAAGTTTGAGTTCCAGTCGCACATGGGCGATGAGGTACATGGCATGAATACTATAGAGGCTGATGGAGTGTATGCTTTTTATGGTGTTTTTTGAAGTAGTTGTAACAGACTTGCAAAACAATTGTGTCATTCCAATTACCCGTTCCACACCAGGGAGACATAACCCCACAGTGGTGTATTTGGAGTTGATTAAAAAATCTCAGACAAAACACTGCTTTAGTTAATTTGCAATTTTATAGCTCCTGTGCAGATGGAGCATGGTTTATGGGCCTTGAGAAATTATTATTTTTTTCAATCTGAGTCATGATATGTGTTTTGGCCACTTCAAATTGATTTGATTTGTAATGTCTGCTATAACAAGTATCTGTGTGGATTGTTCTATGGCAGAGGAGCTTAAGACTGTACTTTACTTTACCGTCATGACATTTGTATTCTTCAATTGCATGATTTAAGATTTTATTTTTTTATTTCTCCTCATTAGGTGTGTCAGGTCTCAGTGCAGCCACCAGTTAATGGAGAACTTATATTGAGGTTTCAGCAACTACAATCTCGGCTTGCTACACTAAAGATTGAGAATGAAGAGGTAATGGCACAACATATTCAGTTTCATTTATCTAGATTGATCCATCACCAGACATTTCCTTTGAAAATTCTGTATAAAAATGTACTGTCTTTATCTTTCATGCTTTGGAATGCCAGATCAGGCTTTAGTCTTTTTATTATTTATTTTATTTATACTTTATTGTTCCCCGTGGGGGAAATTCATTCTCTCTTTCTCAGCTCTCATTCTTAACCTGATAAATATTGCTTATTCATAATAGGACTATTCTGTCTTTCATGCTTCGGAATGCCAGATCAGGCTTTAGTCTTAGTATTCTACACAGGATCATTTTAGTAGGGCCTGGTTACTTTTAAGAGGAATTTAAACAAAGAAAATGCTGGCTTAGCTGATGCCACCACAGCTCACATTTTACAATTGTGTTTAATGCTATAATGACAATTCCTGGTACCCTAAGGTCCTGCCTCTCCTCAGCGGATGTCCTGCTGGCTGAGAACTGGAGGGGCCAGTTGCCTTGTGTTAGCTTCAGCAGATGGCCACTCTTTCTGGGCACAACATGCCAAACACATCCTTGGAAAAAAAAAACATTCAAAAGCTCTGTGATGACCTACAAGCCCAAACTGTCAAATGTAAAAGAAAGCTTAGGAGTCTTCATCCGGCCAGGAAAAGCTGTGGGGCAGTGCTTAATAGAAGTGCAGCTGTTTCCTCAAACCTCTTTGACTCTTGAAATAGTGAAAGAAAACATTGCTGAATAATTTACTATGCTTCAGAGGAGGATATATGCCACAACAACATGGGTGGAAAGGAAGTCTCTGCATGTCTCTGTCAGTGACAATTAAAGCAAATACCTTATTTGTCATTTTATTGATTAATTATTGCATTATTTAAATATTTTTTAAAACGTTTAAGATGACTTTGTCATGCAGTTGAGTTCACACATTTTTACCATGCAGCTTTGCCGTGTTTCTCTTAACATCTATTCTCAAGGCGTTTCACACTAAACCCTTGTAATCTAAAACCATCTTCTTTGCGGGTTGCGAGTGTTTGTTTTCCCTCAGATAAATCTCAGGAAGCCACATCAAAGCTGGTGTGAGTGGGAAAAAAAGCAGGATGATCAAAAGATTACACACTTTCTCGACTGGGTGATTGACCTGCACTGCTGAATAACATAAATGTAAGCACAGGCTAACTAGAGCTGTCTGCAGTACCTTTCTGAAGATGCAGTTCATAGTCCATAGTAGGGCTTTACCATATTATTATATTGTATGTTAAATATTGGTAATAAGAAGATGTAAATGCCCTTGATAATGTTAAGGATTTGGTATCAATAGACAAGTTAAAAGTTTGTTTCAATTTTCATGTATGAGGAAATGCAAAACTCTTAAAATATATAAAAAATGACTAAACTAGATTTGAACCATAACGAAACCAGGTCTAAACCAGTATTTGTGGTTTGCAATATTGAATATTGCAATAACGTTAATACTATACAGGTCTAGTCCTACAGTCTTAATCAAAAATCAACAGAACTTAAGGTTGATGCATTGCTCTGGAGCTAATGCACTGCTACTCAGTCTAAGAGCTTTCATGTAATTGAGCCCAGCAGTGAACACTAGTAACTGTCCGTCTACTATATAATGTATGACCTCAACAGCGCTTTAAATGTAAGGGATTTTCTCACGTGCATGGCTCATGTCTACTTAATGATAGGAGGCTGAACACTGGCCTAGAAGTAAATTGTTAAAAGATTGCTGAGAAACTACAGGAAAATCTTTGATGTGACGGTGTTTCTGTCAGGTCTTGTTAAAATTGTCAACAAAAGCTCTCAACTGTCATTATATGCTGTAGTATTTCTTTCTCATTGACTAGAGTCATATTTCCCTCTTTTGATCACCAAATAACAATTCCTGACAGGGTGGTAGTTGCTGGTGTCAGAATCCTTTATTTCCTGCGTTACGTTGTCATTATCCATGTTTGGACCTGCACTGTGTTGGCGTTCCCCACTACATAGATGACACTCTAACTACATCCAAATTTTCTGCCAGAGACTGTATGTTAGCACTGTAATTCATCACTGTTTCACATGAAAGGGATTTTTCTGCTCCTCCATTGAACTGCCACCTTATCGTGGTGGAGGGGTTTGTGTGCCCGAATGATCCTAGGAGCTATGTTGCCGGGGGCACTATGCCCCTGTCAGGGTCTCCCATGGCAAACAGG
>JAVQKG010069761.1:0-27390 GCA_036025885.1 Hypseleotris bucephala
CACTAAAGTATTGATAAGGGCCAAAGAATAGAAAATATATGTAAAATTAATTAAAAGGTTAGAATATATGTATGAAAGAAAACACTGGTTATAGTTTAACGTTTTAGGATTTGCGGTCAATATGTAAAATCAGGGTTTGAGTATTACGTATATTATAAGGAATGTAATGAGTGAGCAATGGTTATAGATGTGAAACTGGGAAAAACTCCAAACTCATGTGACCAATGTTCAGCTCATTTCTCTATAGCTTAGACATTGGCTAATAAAGTATTTTAATTACAAAACACACGATTCCATTCTGAGTGTAAAATACTTTGCTTTGATTTTATTTGAATCTAGCTCTTCACATTTGTTTTGTGGGTGGTTGGTATTTGAATACCTCTCCCCACATTTTTCTTTTATCACTGGTACATTGGGATTTCGACCTGATTTACGTTTAAAAGTGTATGTAAACAAGAAAACCCCAATAAAATGTCCCCTTCAAGATTGGTGTTTTATGGACATGCTTCTTTTAATTCATTAGATGTTAATTTCTTTAAGATGTTTTATTTACAAAATCCAGTGAGTGGCAGTTCTGTGGGCGAAAATGCTTTGTTGATACCAGTGGTCCAAGACAGATATAGAAAGCTAACATTAGCTATTTTTTTACATCTAGATCTCTGAATGCACAAAATGACAAAACATGAAGCAGAAAACCACCCCAGGGTCAAATTAGGTACAAGGACTATCCAATAAAGTGTCTAAGTAGTTTGCAGAGTTTACTTCAATTAAACAACTTTGACATAATTAGGAGACAGCTGTATTGGCAAACTTGATTTTGTCCATACCTCATTTTGCCGGTCCACATCCAGAGACTGAAAGCTCATAAGCCAAACTCCGGGTTCATTGTCCGTATGGATGTCTTCACCGAGGTTTCTCCTAAGCCAAAATCGCCTTTTAACGATGCCCACTTTACTGCGGAGGCTCTGGGATTGTCCTCCATCACCTCCATCACCACCCACTCCCCAAACAGGAAGCACGGTCCTCATCATCCACACGGAGTCACGCTACGGCCCACACGCCTCCTCATATCTCCCCCACACCTGCTGCTTCATCTGTGTGGAAAGTGAGAAAATCAGATATACTGCATAGATTTCACTGTGAAAGAGACATGGTAAAATCAGGTCTTAAAGGCGAATAAAGATCTAAACCAGGACTGAACCAGGAAAAGGTGTAAGATTGGACTTAAGCAGAGCTAAACCAGGTCTAAACCAGGCGTGAGGAAGATCAAAACCAGGACTAAACCAGGACAAAGTGTAAGATAGGACTAAAGCATGGTTTACAGTAGAAGTAGGATTCAACAGGTCTAAATTAGGTCTAAACCAGGACTAAAGCAGAGCTAAATCAGGCAGGGGTATCGGACAAAACCAGGAGTGAACAAGATCTAAACCAGGACTAAACCAGGTCTAAACCAGAACTAAACAACATTTATTACAGTTATACATAGCCTTCACTGTTGGTCATGCCAACCCACCTTGGTGACATCTCTGTTTTGTATCAGAGCCCCAAATCCATCTGATTTGACCTGAACATATTTAGGTCGTCTGACTGGTAATTTAATTTTTTTTAAGGGTATAGCATTTAAAACAAAAGGCATAGTGTTAAGACTGATTCAATTCAGCAGCATATTGATGTAAATGAACTAAATTTAATGTGTTCCAGACATAATAAAGAGGACAAGAAATCTTCATTAAGGTCAGAAATACGTCAAACAAGGCACTTAAAATGTGTATTGGCCTTTATTTTAAGTCAGCTCAAATTTCATAATATTTTTTTCAAATTGTTTTTTAGAAAAATAAACCTCCTCATTTAGGCCTACAGTAAAACATTATGCTAAATGTATCAAATCAAATGGCTTAAATACACAGCAATCCAGGTAGGCTATAGGTTTTTATAACCTGTTAAATACCAACCTAAATACGAACTTCAAAAACTCTTCTAAAACGCAAACAAAAATGTAGCCTACTTACTGTAATGGTGTTTCTTTCGGCACCTGAAGTAGAAAATCTAGTAGGAGCCGGCTATCCGTTCAGCTTGGGAGCATGGCCTACTGGAGAATTGCGCGCATGAGACAGTGTGAATTGTGAAAGTTGGAGGACAGTCTTTGGCATTTATCAGAGGAATGGTTGTTCCTCGTGTTTGTGGGAGGAGGAGGATGCAGCAGCCTGCTCTATCAGTTAGTGTGTAATGTGTGTATAATGTGTGTGTGTACGTGCGGGCGGGCGAGCGTCTACCTCTGGCTCGGATCGGCTGTGCGCATAATTGAGTCACATTTTCATATAGTCCCATCCATCATTCGTTTATTATATCTCACTGCACATTAGATGGAGGATGTTTGTTATAAAGAAACATTAATTTACCTAAAGGTAAGTTTGTTCTGTGTATAGCATTTGCGTAATCTTAGAAAAGGAAATGGAAGGAATAGCCTACAAATAAACCAAATTCACAATATAAAGCGTGGCTTTACGGCAAATGCGTGTGTCTGTGCCTGTTATTGATGGCATTTTTTATAAAAAGACAATGCGCTCCGATTTATTCCCTGGCACTGATTCAGAACATCGCACCAGGAAACGCAGGGCCGCCTGTGGTTTCTGATTGGTTGATCAGACTCCACTCAATGCAAAAATGTGGCCACTTTTTCAAGTAAGGTAAGGTCTGTTTTTGTATAAGGAAAGTGGTGAATGTATTTTGCCATCTTCCTGTAAAATTAACTATTATAACATACTGTATACGGTATCGTATCATGGACTACTATGCATTAACTACTATGTATTAACTATTCAATACTGCAACTAACATTCACAAAGAAAAGAAATTGTTCAGAAAATGTGTATCCAAATAATTTGCTGATGTTGTTATAAGAACACAGTTACACAACTAGCAGACATTTATCAGTACTTTAATTGTAAGAAAATCTAATTAATTAATCACAGCAGCAGACCTCACCACACGTCATCAACACTGTGCAAAAGGACAACGCCTCAAGTTTGTCTGCAAAACAATTATCACTAAAGTCAACCACAGATAACTGGTCAAGCTAAAATGAAAATAAAGTGGTTGAGGAGGTCCATTTCTTAGATGCTCAACATTTCAGAGATAGCTCATGTGCAGAGGTGTCCTGCCCTCGTGGAAGCCAAAGGGTTTCCATGAAAACCGTGCTGTGTAAATGTATAGCTGCCTACTTGATTTTTATATGGCGATTATGGGTGTGTAAAACAAAGTGTCTGTATCTGAGAGAATACTGGATAGACAAAAAGAGACCCACTTTACGGACATGAATGTGACAGATTGTATTGCATTATTTCTTCTTCTTCCATTGCTTGTTCTTTAACTTGGAGTCGACAATGAGCTGTGATTGTCGTTTCAGTGCCTCTCGTGAGATGGTGCCTGCCTCGTCTTCATCACTCTCCTCATCTGAAAAACAAACAAATGTTAAAAACACAATACGCCTTTCATGTCTGAATAAGTCAACAACTCACCGTCCTCAAAAGGCTCTTGGCCCTGGTCCTCCGGCAGCAGGACACGAGTGTTGTAGGTTGGTAATATCTTCTCAATTTTGAGAAAGAACTACAAAAAGTATTTAAAAAACAGAATTACAATAAAAGTGTTGGATAATTAAAGTTCCTATATTGAAAATGTTAAGCAAAAACACATATAAGCTTGTATTTACACGCCACAAAAGTGTTCCTTCTTAGCGTCACATCACTCACAATGATAAAGTCTCTATAAACTGATTGTGTGCTTCATGTTTAGGTCAAACTGATATGGGCTGTTCTCAAATATATACTAAAACAAACAGCAGACTTGAGTTTAATGGCACCACTGAAGATATACAACATCACTGAGCTGAGATCCAGAGCTCACATGATATTTTTCACTTTGTTGAGTTTCTATGTAATTAACCAAGTAAAGCAAAATAATACAGCATAATAGCACTCACACGTGTCACATTATTAAAATATGCAAATTAAGAATGACAACAGGAAAACTATTAACCAACATGGCAACACTCCTTTTTAACCTCTAATATAATTCACTAGTGTTTGGGTGAGTCTCCAAATGACTGTGGATTTGAATACTACAGTAATAACTCATGACTAAACCATACTGAATGCTGTAGTTTTTACCTCTTCGTCCTCCATCGTCTTCATGATGGTGGACAGCTCTTGGTCGTGGAGCTCAGTGTGAAGTGACAGTAGCTTGTGTTCACACTCGGCCAGCAGATCCACCAGCCTGGAGTCTGTGATAGTTACTGTGTCCACCTGGAATAGTAGAGCAATCCGATAACATTGTTAGTTGCAGGGCTGACACAGAGACATACACAGAAAGAAACCATTCACTCTCATATTTATTCAGTGCCACAAATTTTGTCTTTGAGAACAGGGAGGAAACCAAACACAACCCGTTGAATTTTGGGATTGTACCCATAACCTTTTTTAACCAGACATTACTTGTGTAGAGGATATGTTGTCATTTTTAGTCAGTTTGCTTATTTATACTCTGCAATATTACACTGTTTTCTTCATAGAAAATGCACCTGTTTCATTACCGTTTACATAGGTTTACACGTACTAGAAGGAGTTTTTACCAGAGAGATGTGTTTGAGTTTGTCTGCGAGATGCTCCACTCCAGCCTCAGCCGTGCTCAGAGTTTTGTCCAGAGCAGACATACTGTCTTTAGCCTCGTCACACCTCCTCTGAGCGGCCTGCAGCTGCTGCTCACAGTCCTCCAGGACATGTTGGTCCCTATTAGGTATAAGTGGGCAGTAATTTAAATGTGTATTAATTTATGGACAATAATGTGTGTTGTCTTACCTGGATAGTTCTGCTTCCCCTGAGTATTTATTTTCCTGAAACTGTTGTGTGAGGAGTTCTTTCTGTTCTTTAAGCTGCTGCAGTGTTGTTTTGTTTTCTTCCATTAGTTTCTCCAGATGCTCATGAATCCCCTTCTGAGCCACAACACGGTCTGCGACCTCCTGTAAGAACAATCAGACAATGAAAAATAATTGTACTATTGCTATATAATCAATAAAATTCTGCAGATCTATATTCTATATGTGTAATTCACATGATAGTGTGGAGTCATTAATTCAGTTACTACATATGCATATTTTAGGGCATCTCTAGGCATTTCCTGACCTGGCAAAAGCCATATTGATAATTGCAGCTTTGTGCTCTTCAGAGTTCTACACATTATCCTGAGATTGTAAAACCACAAATCTCTCGAGAATCCAGGTGGATATCCAATTGGATTTTTAGACTGTTTTAATGCCTTTGATGATCACATTTCATGCCAAATTTACATCCCTATTTTAAAGATATTTTAGGCTTGTATGGCTTTATTTAATAGGATAGTAAGGCAACAGGAAGCCAGGTAGAAAGGTGTGGAGTGAACCCACGAAGTTGGGGTTAGCTGTAATTAGTGAATATAGGCTGCATGCAACATAAGGAATATAGGATTAATTTTCATGTCAAACCTAGACAATACCATAAATGACTTTTAAGGCGTTGGTTTAGACACCACACCTGAGCATTAGTGACTTCAGTGGCCTCTTTGATTCGTTGAAAGAATTCCTCCAGTGTTGAAATTGCTTTCTCCTCCTCCCCAGCCATCCGGGTGGTGCTTCGCTGGATCTCACTGCTCAGGTCGTCAGGCTGCATGACTGTCCTCTGCACCTGCATAAACCACATGTACCAAACGCACATACTGTAGGAGCATGTTCATGAGGGAGATGTGCCCATTTTAACTTTTCTATTTTTTACTCATCTATTACAAAAAAAAAACATGAATTTAAAGATATTTTGTATAAGCATTCTGATGTTATGTTCTGAAGACAATCGTTCAGTAATTTGTTCTTTAACATGTCTCACAGTTATTACATCGAATTACTACTGTGTGATAGGCTGGTACCAAATAAAGTGGCAAGGGAGTATCTTACCCTTCTCTCAGTCTTTTCTGCCTGGATTCTGTTCTCCTCAACCTTCGTTCTGTAGCGCTCCCTCTCCTTACGATCTCTGTAAAGCAGTTCCTCTCTCTGCTGCAACTCGGCCTAAAAACGTTTTAAAAGTAAGACATTTAGATCTTTTATATCTCAGTACCTTCCATGTAACACTGTCAATGGAAAGTAAAAGAGTTTTACCTTAGAGGCCTCTGCTGAGAGCTGGGCTTCATGGCTCATTTGCTGTAGATTTATAAGCTCCTCTTTGTGCTTTAGGAGGTCTGCTTCTCGACTGTCTAACAGACCTAAGAAATTCAGACTCTCATCCTGTAATTAAACAAAACATAAACAGATGGCCAATTATTATAATATAAAAATAATGCGCTGTTATTAGAGTCCCATTCCACACTAATTGTTCCAGAAAAATTATAAATAATCAAAGTCATAAGGCAAAACGTGAGTAGTTGGCACAATCAATCTAAAGTTAAACTATTAAATCTGGTCGTACCTGTAGGTGACTTTTCAGTGTCAGGTAGTTCCTTGTGATGTTTTCAGCCTCTTTACATTTTAACACAGTCTTCTCCAAATTATTCTCCAATGTTCGGAGTTTCTGAAAAAATGCTTAAACATTTAGAAGATCAAGAAAATTTTGTGGCAAACCACATAATACATTTTTGCTATAATAAACTTAATCACCATTGCATCTTCCTCTCTTTTCTGAGTGCGAGTATCTGGGACTTTGGTAGCACTTCTAACTGGTGCTTTTGTTGTTTCATATTCTAACTTCAGATTATCAAGACGATTTTGCAGAGTCTTTGTGATATGTTTTTGGGCATTGAGCCGCTTCTTCTTTGATTGAATCTTCTGGTCTATAGTAATCATGGCTGTCTGTAAAAGAAATCAATCAAATCATATACCAGTCACAGCAAAAACAAAAAACAAAACTCTGCTTACCTTTCCAGACATATTGCGGTAGGCATCTTTTTCTGAGCTTTGGTCCAAACCATGAAATGCCACTTTGACAACATGTTTATCACCCTTAAATACGAAACATATTTAATGACTGCCACAGCTCATTTTACACAACCACTCACATTTGACTCACTTCATTAGCTGCTGCTAGTTTCTTGTACAGTCTGGTGTTTTCTTCTCTCAGTCGCTGGATGGTCTCTTTATTCTTTTTGATGGTAGATTGTGAACTTTCATAAAACGCAGTCCTGTCTCCCTCTGGTGGATACACACATTTTTACTACTGGACACAACTGGTTACAAATCAAAGAGAATCCCCCTGCAACATTTGCTTTGTAAAGCACAGTCTTGTTTTGTAGATGAAGCTCCATGTGTTTGTTTGGATTTATTTTTCCTTTTGCTTTTTAAACTAACGCTTTTGTCGTGAGCCAGCTCAGAGCTCAGCGATATTTTTAGCATACAATTAGCAATCATTGATTGAGACTTACCTATAAGTTGGATTCTGCGCTGTAGTTCTGATATCTGGTCACTCACGGCGGGTTTGTTTGACTCCGCACTGAACGGCATGTTGTTTTATTGTTTATTTCAGAGTTTTAAAGGTACAACTCCGCCGCTTGTTTTAGCACAAACTCAATGAAACCACAGGATGTTGCTTAGCAACCTGTAAACTGAATACACACGGGCCTCACTGAGCCTCCAACCACGTGACACACAGAGATGTAAAGGTAACATCATGGTAAAAAGAACCGCATAGTTCATAATTTTGCTTTATTTTACAAAAACAATGGTGCAGTGTAAACCATGTATGCATTTTACAAACTGAAAGACGTTTAATTCAAATGAAAAGATAAACAGAACAAAAAAGTGTTATGGCACTCTATGCCATTTTAAATTTCTTATGGCTATTATCATGCATCGTTGTATTTATTAATTTATTACAAGTTTATATTCCTGCTTTGGTAAGTTATTTTCAAACAGTTTATTTAGGCTTCAAACACCATGCTATTATCCAAGTGGCTATCCACTCACCTTCAAAGCTCAACTGCATGGCAGTGTACAAATAATACTCAATGTAAAAAAAATATTAACAAGTCAAAACACAAAACAGAAATAGTTACTGTAAATCCATAATACAGTGGTTAGCCTAATTATGTACCCTACATTTACAATCCTTCAATATGATTGCACTGTGATTAGGCAGCCATCAAAAATACTCAATAAAACACTTATCATAACCTTCTAACCTCATGCTTTAACTTTTCCAGTACAAACTGGGCTGGGGCCAGTTACAGAAACACTAAAGACAATCTCATTTGCCTCTTGCCTTTTTGCCTGGCACTTGATTAGTCCTGTTTTAATGGTCACATATAGTCCACCTCTAATCCAGTTGTTTGACCTCTTCATTGGACTTCTTCATGAGAGCCAGCAGGCCCTGGGACATGAAGTACGGCCTCTCAGCTGATCCATCGTTACGTTCAAGGTCCTCCACTGTGGCACAAACAGAAGCAGGTGAGAGATTCTTAATCAGTGTTTGCTAAAAAAAAAAAAAAACTTATCTCATGCATACTGTACTTACCTCTGTGTGTACAGTAGACAGTAATCCACAGAATTAATGTTACCACTTGATTTAAATACAATCACTTTTAATAAAGATACAACGTCCAGAGTAAATATGGAATGTCATTCGGTTGAGTGGAAAATCTTTTTAGAGTTCACAACAATATGTGACAAACAGAAGAGTTACAAAAGCATCAAAAGACAAGATGTTAGTAGCAAGCATTCAGAAGGCCAAGTCGACATCATGCAGCAGTTATAGGAAAAACAGCGTAGATAGAAAAGATCGGGTCAGAGCAAGGTAGACAGAGGTCAGTAAACAAGTGGGCATTTTTCCGAGAGGTCACAGAAGTTTGGGATACAATCACATCACTCTTACAGCAGTCTCAAATACCAAGGCAAGTAGGTGGCAATACAATACTTGGGATCCCAGAGTGGATCTTGACAAAGACTGAAGCCAAATATGAACATACACTATGGTATTTACAGAAATCCAAAAAGAAAAGTAAGATTCAGTGTTATTTAAAAAGTTTATCAAAGATGTCTGTTACATTTTGGCGTCAGCTGGTATTATTGTAAACAGTGAAAGAGCTTCACTATTGATTGAGATGTGTTTGTATGTTGACTGTAAACATCCTGTAGTGCATTCATTAAGACATAAACAAAATTAAATTGACAGTATAATCAGGCACAGATTCAGCACTCATTTTTTTTTTTTTACAAATCTTCACAATATATGGAAACCAACGACAACTGATCTTCAGCCGACAAAGCGTTTTTCAAGCTACAGATATGCACTGGGCTTTAACCTGCTTTACTCATATCAGCGACAGTCCCATTTTTTATCAGCTGGACAGTACAACACTCACAAAGCAAAAGGCAATCTGAATTTTGAAACATATTTGCCGTACATTGAACAGGTCCATATCACAAAGTTTTTTAATTTAAACATTATATGCATTGGGCGCCTCATTGCTGTTATACATTCACTCTTGGGGAACAGCAGTGGCAGTTTCTTGCTTAGGATCTTCATCTTTCTTTTCCACTGGCTCCTCTGTTTTCACCTCATCTTTTGGCGACGCTACCTCTGCAGTCTTTTCGTCTTGTTTCAGATCTTGCTTTTCCTCAGGTTCCTTTGCTTCAGTTTGCTTCTCAGCTTCCTCGACCGGGCCATCTTTTTGCTCCTCTTTGCTTTCTTCTCTTTGTTCCTCTTTCTTGTCTTCAGCATTAGACTGTAGGGGTTGTGTTTCTTCTTCATTGTCTTGCTTGAGCACTGGTTGCTGTTTTAGCTGGATTTCTCCGTCTTGTTGTTGCTGAAGTGGTGTCTCCTCTTCAAGTTTGACCTCATCTACGTTTTTGGCCAATTCCAACTGCTCAACGCCATCCCTCTCCTCCTCCATCACCCTCTTAGTTTTGGACAAGATCTCATGTAATTCCAGCGACATGAAGTAAGGTCTGTCCGTGGAACCATCGTTTCTCTCTAAGTCTTCGCCTTTTTAGTGTTAGGTGCAAATATGGGGTGTGATTGAGTGAGTTAATGGAAACAAAAAGTTAAAGGAAAGCAAGAAATCATATTAAAAAGTGTGGAAATTATTGTGACATAATTAGTGGGAGAGAGAAATGAGAAGAAAAGGTTAGAAGCATGGCAGTAGAAAGATACCAGTAATATAGTTTAGGGGATGTATTTGTGTCGCATAGTTACAAGTACTTACAGAAGCAGAGGAAGAGTGTATCGACACACATGGCGTAGACACTGAAGAAGCCGTGAGCGATGAGGTAAGACCCCACCACAACCGTCTGAAAAAATACATTGAAATATACAGTAAGCAATGACATCTCTGAAATCAAGGATAGAGGAGTTGAAAACTGTACTCAAGTTAAAGTATTAGGCTATTACTTCATAATAGTAAAACAAATAATGTGGTCCTTTGGTAAAAAACAAAACAAAAATACTAGCAGCTATACTTATATTTTTTCTGTTGCTGTTTTGTAGTCAGACAGACAAAATACCACAAATTAATGTAAGTTTATAAATCTTCTCACTTTTTCACAACATAATTCACAGAGATAGGTAGAGTTGATTGAAATTTCCCCCAAAAAGCCAACTTGTTGGTAATGTGGATTAAAACTACTTTTATAATTAATGAAATATTAGACAAGGTCACACATGTAAAAGTAACTAAGTAAATGCAACAACTTGTTATGACCAATCCCTGACAATTAAGGAAGTGACAGTTTTCTCACCAATATTGGCACCCAGTAGTAGTTGAGAGATGGAGCAGCATCCTCAACCGCTTTAATTCTTCCAGAAAAGAAGAAGAAAGAGAAGATCCCTGCAGAGAAGCAAAAATGCCTATTACTATACTCTTTAAGCCTCAAGGGAAAATGTGACTTTGGCAAAAAAGAAAATGTTTTGTACCAACTATTCCAACAATAAGGAGTTTTCCAAGAAACAGCAGGAAATCTGTGACTTTGTCCAGAACAGCAACTCTTTAAAACAGATCAGTCAAAAGTTTAGATAATGTTCAAATATGTTATAATTAGGGCTGTACTTAATATAATATGGGTTATATAAAATATCATTGTATCATGACAAACATAATATCTAAATCCAAGTGTTATGGAAAAATCACCTATTTACATCTCTTCCTTGTTTCCTGATAATACTGCACAAAGAAACCTCCAGTTTATTCCTTGTTTATTTAATCCAACACTAAACCCAGACTTGCGTCATCCTAGGTTATAAAACTATAATGGAAGGATAGCCAGACCTGAATGTTAAATGTTCTCACAATGTATTTAGTGTTCTAGTTGTATCAAGGAGCAGCGAGGAGATGTTATGTAAATAGGAATAAAAGATTTTCCCCGAACACCAAGTATACTATATTTATCGCAATTATGTTCTTCCAGCTTACTGAGATTCTCACTCATATCAACTGCCAAATCCAATAAAAATGGTTCTTGCACTACGTATTATAGTTATTGTATGTTTTTCTAATATATTGCTGCCCCTGTAAGTTTAGATCTATTGATGTGTCTTCGTAAAGGATACAGACCTGACAATGTTTCTCATGAGAAGGAAGAAAGCATCCCGGGCAGAAGTACAGAAGTTTTTTCCATATATGGCAATCTGTGTGGAAAAAAATGCGACCCATTTAAATTACACAGTTTTGCAAAAAATTAAACCACTTTGCATGAGCTAACTAGGGGGAAAAAACTCACCATGATGTAGGCGTTCCTGTTTAAGAACTTGATGCATTTCTCAAGACACCAGAAGCAGCACTTCAAGCAGCTCAGCAGGAATTTAGCACACTTGTTCTCAGCCCCTAGAAAACAGAAGACAAATAGTAACTGTACTGCTTTATTACATTTAAGACGCTAACTGAGATTTCTTGTTAAATCTTTGTACCCTTTAGTTTGTGATCAAGATACTCCAAGATGACCCGTATGACCTGGACTATGGACAGAATGAGAGAGCCAAAAGCCAGCGAGCCCGTGTGGTATCTATAACAGAAGGAGAGGAGTCTGGCTGAGAGCATCAAACACATTTGTTTCACATCGGCCCAATCCTCCTACAGACAATGCCATCTGTCACACACACAAGCAATTATCCCCAAAAACTTCATCCCATTTCTGGTTTGGGGCCAATGGTAAACGACAGAACTGCATTTCATCCCAATACACTTTATTAGGTAGACCTTGTAACTAATAGTGTAGCCTTGCTGTGGTCTTCTGTTTGATGTTTTGTATATTAAATAGAAAGCATGCAGACTTTTAGTTGTATGGTTTTTTTGAGTTACTTTCTATCATCTCAAGCCAGTGGGACTCCTCGGACTTCTACCATCAGCATGTTTTTTGCCCACAGAACTGCTGCTCACAATGTTTTTTTCTTTTTATGCGACATTTCCCAAATTTTTGTCCACGGAAATTCCAGTGGATATATAGCACTGGAAAAGCCAAATAACAATTTCCTCTATTTTGCTTATAACTTTCACACAGGAACCAATCACACAAACATTTTTTTATAGTGTTTATCTATACCTTAATGCTCGTCCCAATGATGAGAAGATGGGGAAGGCTGGGATGTCTTCTGGCTTCTTGAAGGCCCAATAATATGATGCAAAGGCACCAGACAGGGTGACCTGTCCCAGAGCAGTCACAAAATTAGCGCACCAGAAAAAGAGGAAAACATTGTAGAACTGGAACAGGATCAGGTATTTGTGATAAATGGTCTCTCCGCCGTAAAAGGCAAACAGGCATTCAGCGTCAGGACACTGGGCAGAGGCGTTGGATGTGTTGAAGGTCTGGAGAGAAAATAATAAATCAGATCTTAGAAAAACAGAAGTGAAACTAAAATGTAATAAATAAACGTACTTTCAGTTCATCATGTGTAAAATACAGTGCACTGTTACCTTTGGATCACAAGTGTCTCGGGCAAATTCACACTCTGAGTTGTTGAAAACTTTGTACACCTGCTCATTAGAGGTGGATAAGAAACTGGTAAGAAAAGTTAAGGAAGTCACAGTCTTTTATTGAAATTATAAAAATAATAATAAGAATCAACATTTTTTTAATCTAAAAAATGTGTTTGTTCGTTTATGGGAGGATACACTGCAGTGATGGCCCAGTAAGCGATTACCACAGCCAGAAGTGCAAAAGTCAGGAGTGGGTAAAACAGAGACGACATCACATGCCCAACAGCTCTGGAAAACAAAACATTTATAAAGAATCAATTAAAACCAAACTTAATACTAGAATTTAAAACATAATAAAGTCAGACTGACCGACTGGCTTCTTTGATGAGAGCAATGGCAATAAGCAGTCTTTTCCTCAAGAATATCAGCAGCAGAATGATGACGAGCTCAACAATAGCCAGGATAATCACTATAAAACAGCAATTATTAGAAAAAAACAAAAAAACGTGCAAATGTTTTAGGCAAGTTGTAAAATTGTATCAAAGCTTTCAAAGTTTAGGTTTTGGTCAATGTTTTGGAATAGCATAAACAGACAGAAAGACGTGAGCAGCTTACAAACTATGTATACTAGTGGTTTTTTGAAGGCCATTTGTGGTATATAATTGTATTTAGATGTTTTTTTCTGAATACTCACTTTGCATTTTGTAAATCAATTTACCTAACAGCATGTCTTTAAGGTCTGCCAAAACCATTTGCATAGTACAGCATCCTATATAATATACGCATAAAAGAACATACTAAAAGCCAGCCATGTTTGTCTGATTTGCAGATACACAGAGAAGTCCGTCTGCAGCCCCAGATCTCTGATTGTGACGTCCGCTCCTGGCTCTCCTTTTAGACTCGCAAACTCCATGTAGCAGTGGAAAATCCCTGTAAAGAAAGTGTTCACAGGTAATTACTCAATAAAACACAATTAAGTTACATAAAACAATTTGAGTATTTACCATAACCAATGACGAGAATGACTAAGATAACCATAACCCACACCATGATGCCAGCCAAGAATCTCAAGAGGACGATGAAAATTAGGCTGACAACCATAGCAATCACCAGTCCACTGTAAAGGGCCCAAAGAATACTGCATTTATTTGGTGAAAATCATTTTTAACACTAATAAAGAGATGGTACTAATTGGCTTACAGTAATATCCAGTGCCAAGACTGAGTGTAGTCTTCAAAGATCCTCATTGCCACCTGGCGCGCTTCAACAACCATATTTGACTTCCTGTATAAAAAAATGAAGTGAAGATTACTTGTGTCATTGGAGCGAGTAATATAACCCGAAATGCTAAAAATGTCATTTGTTATGCATTAAATATAAAAGTGAATTATTGTGTGTGATAAATGTGGTATAAAAACATACCACTGCACACACAAGTAGGACAGGACAGAAAATTTCAATTATATGGTATGTGGCTCAGATGATTAATGTGCAGCAAATTCCACCCAGTCTAGAATATGTGACAGTATATCAGAAAAATAATATGATGTTTTTTTTACACATGTATTATTTGTACCTATGTATATTAATCTTGTATTTTTCTGCATGTAATAATGTATTGTGTTATTGTGTGGTGTTAGGGTATCTATAAATTTAACTTTTCTTTCTAAAATAATCCATCCATCATTTTAATAGTATCCTCACTTTGATGCCTCCAGCACATCAGTGGCATTAACAATTCCATCTCCAGTGTCAATACTCGTCTTATTGCCGACCACCACAACTCCGCCTTTCATCGTTCCCAAAGCAGGAAGGCAGCGGCGCGTGACTATAGAAAAATAATTTCACAATTGTTATATTTATTTTACACACAAACACATTTACTATTGGCACCCAGCCTACAATATGCATTAGAAACACTTACAGGCTTTACTTGGCATCAGAATGGCAGGACACAAGCCCTCCTTCAGGAGCTCAGGAGCCCTCTAAATATGATATAGTGTTAACTTATATTTATTTATAATATTTTACATGTGATTTTCACATAGGTGTAATATGATAATAATTCAAACATTTGTGATTAATTTATTTTTAAACTTACCAAACCAGAGATGTTTGTTCCTTCTTTACAAAACTGTTTGTAATATTCTTGGTCTGGTCCCTCTGAAACTTTGGCTTTTACCAGTGTTAGATATCTGTCGGGACACTTCTCTACACATAGCTACATGAAACAGAAAACACAAAAATCTATATTTATACAAGGACTGCATTGTACTGTATATTGTTTGCAAACTAAACTAATCACAATGATGTTAAAGTCTCCATTGTAACAAAATGTACATTCAAAATGATTATCCTAGAGGTATCTATTATGAGTCTGATTTAGACTTGGTTTAATCCTAAGTCCTTGTTTAGTCTTGTCATCTTAGTCATCTTTAGACATGATTCTGTCCAAGTTAAGACCAAGTCTGGACTTATGTCCTGAAACATCCTAAAACATAATATCCTGAAAATTCCTGAAATTGCAACACAGTATTGTGACTGACCTGTGTGGTTGGACACTGGAACTCCAGAAGCACCAGCGGACTGGCACATTTTAGGATGTTAAAATAGAACAGGAGAGGCTTTTTCCTGTAAAACAAAGCCATTATGAAACTGATGTATCTAAATCCTAAATTGGAGATATCAGATCACAGCATAATAGGCCTTTCTGAGGCTTTCAACACGTTATTGTGTTCACTGAGGGCTGTGTGTAACTTACTCCAATGGCGTCCCGGCTTGTCCACAGAACTGCCCTCGGCTGTCTGTGGGATAGATCACCTTTCTGGGGTCGCCCTGGGACCAAGCTGTCAAAAAATAAGACATTAAACAAATTATGACAAAAATATAAATTTTCTGGTTTTCAGCAGAGGAGTGAACTGAGAGGGACATACCGAGAATGCCCACAGCAAAGTAGCCCAACAAGGCGAGGATGAAGAGGATGCAACAGAGGATGTCTGTACAGCCCCTAAAAAAAGAGGAAAACGTTAGAAGAAATGTTTGGTGTTTTAAAAGAAGAGCCCCTCATTACGAGCTAACCTGTTTTGTATTGGTCCTTTGAAGTTTGGATCAAACTTTCTGGACTCCCCTGAAAAACACATAAATAAACTTGTTAGTTCCTAATTGTTGTCTTTCTTATATAATATTAATATAATTTGCAATTATATTTTTTGACAGAGACATATTACACATATTTGAGGTCAGGTTGAAGAGCAACTTGTCCAACAGATTCCCTCTCCGAGATTCCCACTCCAACCAGTTCATACTCTTGTTGTGCCTTTTGGCAAGACACAACTTTAACCACCTTGCCTGCCTATGCATAAATGTGTTAAGTGTTTACCATTTACACAGTATCACTGTCACATCACCTGCTTTATTTTAAACAGATGGCATTAATAAACATTATTATGCCCCTTTCTCTCTGGGCACTTCTATGCCTCTGTCAAATAAATGGGACAAAATGATATACGTACGTAGCATGCCTCACCAAGCTGCAATGAGCATCTCCATGAAGACAAAAGAGTAACAAACTGCATTCTGGTGTAGTGCAGAAATACTTCTCACAACTTTGGCATTAGGTAGACCTTGTACCTAATAAAGTCACATGGTCTGTTATAGTCCACCTGCTACCTGACAACTTGCACATACTACAAAGCAACCAGTGGTTTTCTACGTCAGTATGTTGTCTATTTCCTATTGCAATTTCAAATCAATCCTTTGCCCCTAGAATCAACACATTTTTGCCCACAGAACTACCACTTACTAGATATTGAATCTTTTTTAAACCATTCTTATTAAGCAATTCACGTGGCGCAAAAACCTCGCCATTTTCACTAAATTCACCTGCGATGTTGGTTCATTTTGATTTAAGACAATTGGACATGAATCATGAGAAGTCTTTGTATTGGTAAAGATGGGCATACAACCACACAAAAGGATTCTTCAGCCAGATTGTCATGCCTAGCAACCCACAAAATGGCTTCCTACAGACTTGCAGCCGCCATGTGAACACCTTCCACACAGCAAAAGAGAAACCTCACCCAGAATATACTCAGCCTATACTAATACTATTGTAAGTTAGTAGCATGTCAAGTACACCATGAATCGACCCTGAACCTGATTTCTTTTCACAGGAAGAGGAGCTTTACATAAATGACTGTAAACATTGTATGCTTCTGCAAAGATAAACACACTCTAGTCATATCCTGTTACTTACTGTACTCGCAATGGTGCCACAATACAGTCAACTAAAGTAGGATTTTTATACGGTTGCTAGAGCCATGCAGAGTTGATATTTACTTGTAACATACTTATGCACATGACTGGCCACCACACTGAGAAGCAACGGTACACATCTTGGTAAATAATAATGTGGTACAGGAAACCAGTAACCGTTAGAAGCCACTATTAATATCATTATAACTAAAACTAACTACCAAAAAATTAATATTAATAATCTGTATGCCTTTTGACAAACCTTTTCTGTAGTTTGTCATTTTGTCGCCGGATGAATTTCAGCTCTGTGCCTCAGCTGCGGTTTATTTACATCTCCTTCCTGTAATATGTCTGAATGCCCAAATCTTCACTTCCCTCTTTCACAGCACTCAAACCACTCTGTCGTCACCTTACTCATTCTTTTTAGACCCCTGGTGGCTCATAGAGAGTATTTGGGGAATAGACAGTAGATGAGTAGAATAGACAGTAGTAGAGAAGTAACAGGGGGATTATACAGTGAGCTTGAAAGACTTGTGGTGCCTATCATAAACAAAGATTTGATTAAAAAAATACTAGACATATGTGAAGAGGTTTTTTTTGCGGTTTTCACTTCTGCAAACCCATGCGTCAGCAACCCATTAGGACCAAAGTATAGATTTTTTTAAACAATTACTTTAAGAAACATGAATAACTTTTTCAATGACTATTCCATTTTTTCGAAAAACAAATATTTTCTTACGACTAAATAATAACTTAGCCCCAGAATGTCCCTATTGTGATTGACATTATCTTGATCTGCATATCTGAGACAGCAGGCAGTATGCTGATTGAACCATGAACAATTTGAGACATAGCAGTGCCCTACATGTTGGTGGTGGCACATGACCTGCCCGGCCCACCTCCGCTGACATCATGTGATAGGACTGCAGTACGCCATATCATAAAACACAATGCCAACTATTGATCTCAATCACAAACCTGACACAAAGAGAGGACAAAGAAGCAAATATCTCAACCCTTGAGTTTATAAAGCACCACGTCAGAATTACCTTTGTTAGATTATTTCCTATTTTTTGTTCAAACTTAGATTTAATTTGCCCCGACCTTAGGATATTGTACCGGGTTAAAAATAATTTAATTGTTTTAAAAGTAATATATGATCCTGTGAGAAAATAGTTTGTCTGTTTACAAAAAAAAATACATAAAGTCATCTTCAATCATTGTCACAAAGCTGTTGTTATGGTAAGGCCTTTTGTTTAATTGAGACACAAGCAAATCTAAGAGTTTTTTCTGAGCCAGTCAATCAGCCGTCTCTTCCACTCTTTTGTCCCATATAACAAGCCCTAATTGTGTTCAAAAAGCCTTGCATCACATTTGCTCTCCACCAGCTGCCAAACGTCTTGTAAATGGCCTTGTATGTTCACATAATTGGCTAAAGTTAATGTGTTTAGTGAATAATTACATTGGGTTGCTGTTTACATACTAGATGTGACCAATTTTTACAAACACGCGTGTGACTCCTGTATGATATTAGTTCTCATTTATCAAGCATCAGATCATTAGACTTCCAAGGGATCAAGATTTTCCGGTGGAGTGGGTCAGTAAATGGGTAAAAATAAGACATTTTAAAATGCTTAGCTAAAACTATGGATGGGTGTGGATTCGATTCGCTAGCTGTCCTGGCTGACACCCAGTCTTTCTGAGAGAATCTGTGTGTCATCCCTGTGTTTTTGTGGGTAGGAGAATTTGTGAATCTAAATTGCACCTACAATATCAGCAGTTGGAATATCTTATTATTACAAATAATACCATGGTCTGTTAAAATCATCTTTCCTCTTATACAACCTTTGAAGGAAAATAATGTTTTGTGGTAAAGTTTAAGTCACAATTACCATCATGTAATCCTTTATGTTGGCCTTGTTTTAGTCACAGTTTTAAGGAATGATTTCTGCTTAACAGAACTTGCATCAAAATATCGCAGAAATATTGATATAACATGAATTGAATATCAAATACATTTCACATATTGTGCAGCCCTACAGTGTATGTCACAAATTTATCTGGTCAAACCTGTAACACATACGTAGGTCATTGTCAGCGCTGTACCCTGACGAAGACTAAACTAAGTTGCTGGGATAGGCCTAAGCCACCCACGATTGGATGCCAAAGCTAGAGGTTAAATAAGGCTTGAACATACACATTTGAGTCGGAGCATTGTGTTTGGGTGTGGAGGAAGTGATGATGTCACTGATGGGTCCAGTGGGGTTATCAGATGAACCCTCTCCCAGATGCGCTAATGGGTCAGCGGCTACGGCCCGAGTATGTTCAGACTTTGTAAAATAATTTCTTCATATTCTTTCTAAGGACAGTATTAGAAAAACATATGTAATCATTGATATATGTGATAAAACTTCAATGGTAAAGGTAAAAAGATAGTTAGGCCTTGAACTCACTGGTCAAAACTAGGAGAAAATAAAAACTAAGGAAGGTCTAAACCAGGCTGGTATTTAGGCCAGATTTAGGACTAAATTCATATCTTATAATTAGGTCTTAACATAATTAGATTAAAAGGTATTTTTTAGACAGTGTAAATTTCAGAATGACAGTGTTTGCTAATATAACTGCAGTTAATTTGCAATAAAATATGCACCCCTTCTTTCACAATTCTTTTTTATATCTCTGGGCATATTGTGAGGTTTTCATGCAGAAAGATCGATCGCAGACTGATATAGTTTAATAAAGAACTAATACTCCATTGACGCGATTTTATACAGTACATTATCTTAAAGCAATTGTTGAAATAACTCCTCTGTGACAGCCTCTAATGAGGTCATTAACCTTCTTTGAAAACTCATAAAGCCACAAGAGGAGACAGTAAAGCCTCTTCTGAAGTATAAATATTTTAAAAGTGACAAAGTGACTGCCTCAGTTCTCCTCTCTCTCTTAGCAACATTTACTCTTTGAAACAGTGCAACAGTGAAACAGTTTGACTTCATCAGAGGGAATCATAGACAAACTTTTAGCACTTCTGTCTTTCAGCAAATACTGTGTGTGAGTGTGCTTAAAGATCCTGCACGTTTGATGTCTGCTGAGTCAGACAAGGCTGAACAGAGCTGAAACAGAGCACGCTGTGGCCTGCCTACGTGCCCATGAGCAGTGAAAATGTCAAATAATTGGGTTATCAGGGCTTGATAAAAAAATGCAATTGAGTTAAATGTTGAGCTTAAATGTGCATTGTCTGTGTGTGTTGTATAAAGCTTTATCTCCAGTTTTAAAGGGTTTGTGACCTCCTAGCCAAGGGGGAGGGGTGCAAAGGAAAAACTTGTTTTTTTAGTAACAGGGAAGTAGCAAGGAAATAGTGGAGAGCTGCTTGGATTGAATGGGGAGGATGTATTCTTATTATTGTGGGTGTGTGCTGAAACATCTTATTTTATTTTGAAACAATGCATAACTCTTGGAGACAGACAGCATTAGTCTCCCCACTGTAACATGAGCCTAAACACTGTGGTTTACTCTTGAGTGGTCATTCTCTCATTTAACAGCTCTGACATGTGGGGTTTAAGGCAGCAATAACACTGATTATAAAGAATTCATGACTCAACTGCCCAAATGAACCACCCAGCCCATAGCCTACATAAGACCACACCATGTTATCTATTGACCGAGATGGTGCAGGCTGAAAATACATGGCACACATAACAATCAGCAATGAGTCATGTCTAGCTTGCAGAGGAGATAGTCTTTTCTCCAATGCAAAATAACTGTATGTTTGTAAGGGCTTTACATCTGCAGTAACATGACCATATGTCAAGCTACAGATGGTTTTAAAAGGGAAAACGCAACCCTCACTCTCTTTATCCATCTTATCTTTGTAGCCTACTGCCCCAATAAGTGTATTAGGACAGTCCTAGGCCCATAATATAACTAGCCTATATCTAAAGAAGGCCATGGATTATAATAGATTTCAACCTACTTTTCTTCAATCAATTTATGTTGCCCTAGTTGGCTAAATGGTGACAATAGCGCAAATAAGGTCAATTATTGTTAAGAATCTAGTTTGTGAAGCAGGGTATTCAATGCAACAAGCTCAACAAGACTAGGCTACTGGATGTCTTCATTGGTTCCAATATCATGCTGTTTTTTATATATATAGGCTATATCAACTGTGTTTAGTAAAAAAACAAATAGGCTACAGGCTGCTGCAAATGAATACCATGTTTAATTGTAACCCCATTTGAGATAAACAAGCCGGCTCCGGTGTAGAGGATGAGGCTGGCCCGCGCAGATCTGCATATAACACCCATGAGGTCCACACCCATCCATCCATTGCAGTCATTGTTTCCACTTCGCCCATTTCCAGAAGAAAATAAAGACTCACGAAAAGGCGTAAAACGAGCTGCTCTTACCATATTTAGGGTCCGGGTTTTTCTCCTCCATCTCCATTCTTGCACACGGCACTCTTCAGGTTATCAAACCAGACAGGGCAGTTACCATGGAAATGTCGAGGAAAAAACACCAATAACAGAGATCACTACTGCCGCTACAAAGAGAGACCATCCCAAACACAGCCCACTGCAGCCAGGAGCGGCCCTGCGCTCCGAGAGCCAATCAGAAGTCTGCATATGTTCGAGTGACAACGCCCTCGGCCAATCAGAAGGCTTCCTCTCTGACGGAAAGAATCACCGCTACTTCAGAGGAATGTGCTCCCTGCTCAGTGAGAAATGTGATAATTAGCTGAGACCAATGGATTTGATTATGGTTTTCATTACACTGTTTAAAATGTGGTAGGTGGAAAAGGTTGGTCTGCACAGAAAAGAAAACAAGACGTATGTAACATAGGCATATAGGCTGTAATAGTAAAATGAGACGGTTCAAATTAAATGTTTCGTTAGATTTGATAATAAACTTGTTAATTAAAAAAGAAAAAATCAATCAGTAAAGTAAATTGTGTGAGATCCAATTAAAGGGCAGACAGCACACTGCTTTGTGCCACACTGCCGCCTTAGGTTTATTGTGGTGGTGATGGTGATGATGCAGCATTTAACAGTGTTGACTGCCAGACGTGACCCCGCTGTAGGTGCACTTACACAGCTGCACCCTAGAGTAGCCTATAGGCTGCACCGCACACAATCTGTACATAATCCTTATTTTAGCAGCCAATCATCTTAAGGCAGTGGGCCCACACCCTCAACAAGTTTCTGCGGTCACGTGGCATTACAAAAACCCTTTACTAGTTAAATATCTCTACAAATTATTTAATACACAGTCGATTAATCGGGCTATTTTCAACATAACCTAAAACTCGTTTATGATGGTGTTAAACCGGTGAAACTTTGTGAGTAAGTTATATAACTTCCAAAAGTTGCACAACTCCAAGTGCAGCGCACTCTCTCTCTCTCTTTCTCTTGGGTCTGTCTTTGGGACAGAACCAGCGGAGCTCCCACAAACATTACGTATCAGTGTGACGTCTCGCCGGGCAGCTATTACTTAAGCAACTTACAAGGTTTTCTGCAGAAGGTTAGCTAATCATAGGACAATTACACAGGGAGATCCTTAGCCTACAGGTAGGTTTCTTTACAAACTTCTATTTAGGACTGGAAAATGTTATGGGCCTAGTCTTATAGCTGCTTAGTCTAGTCTAGGCCTATATGTTGTCAGAACGCAAAAAACTTTACCCTATTCGAATAGTTATAGTATATAGGCACATAGTAATAGAATAATTTAGCCTATATAGCTACTAGCCTATTTGCGTTGTTGATTTATAGTAGCTTATTATGTAATTTATGTAATTCTGTGTGTCATTACAGCAACATGGCCCTTAAAAGTGCAGCATTTCGCCTACTCTCCAATACTCAAAAATGTGCTCTAGTCTTATCATCCAGAGCTCAGAGCACAGCTTCTATAGTCCATAAAGGTATGTATGCATATTCATATTAAAACGTTATTAATGTAGGCTACACAATCCATACTGTAATACTTTAGACTAATTGTCAGTAATAATGAATAACACACTTCAACTTCTCTTTTAGATGCTGAAGAAGTGCCCAAGCCTAAACCAGGTAAGCAAACATTAGCCTGTATATGTTACATAGGGTGTGGCATAACCATTGAGAGTAAGTTGCTGTTTTGACACACAGCCAAGGTGACTTTCGACTGGAAAGACGCTATGGATCTGGAGGGTCAGCTGACGGATGAGGAAGTTATGATCAGAGATTCTTTCAGAGACTACTGTCAAGAGAAACTCATGCCACGCATTTTGATGGCCAACAGACATGAACGTGAGCCATGCAAAGTTAAAGTTGTTAGTGTTTTTAGTGAATACAGTATATACTGAATATTGTGTTTTTCAGATTTCCACCGTGAAATTGTCTCTGAGATGGGAGAGCTAGGAGTTTTGGGGCCAACTATTAAAGGTTAATATAGACTAATAGATTTGACATATATTGTTAAACTTTTTCACATTAGTCCTTTTTCGTAATATGTTTTCTTTCAGGATATGGCTGTGCTGGAACTAGTTATGTAGCTTATGGGTTGATTGCCCGGGAGGTTGAGCGAGTGGACAGTGGGTATCGGTCAGTCATGAGTGTTCAGTCGTCGCTAGTCATGCATCCGATCAATGCTTATGGCACCGAGGCCCAGAAAGAGAAATACCTGCGCAGGCTTGGTAAGTACACATTAAGGATACTTTATGGTTAACATTACCATGGGTTAGTAATTTGATTCCTGTTCTTGTTGTAGCTCGTGGAGAGATACTGGGCTGTTTTGGTTTGACAGAACCAAATCATGGCAGTGATCCCAGCAGTATGGAAACTAAAGCCAAATACAACCCTTCAAGTGGCTCTTTCACCATCAGTGGAGCAAAAACATGGTGGGTCATTTGACAAATTATAGGGCTGTTGTTTTAGTTTTTAGTAGTTTCAAAAGAAGTATGACCTTAATAACCTTTTATTTAATTTTTTTCTGTCAGGATCACTAATTCGCCTGTTGCAGACATTGCAGTTGTCTGGGCTAAATGTGAAGATGGGAGGGTGAGAGGCTTCATTTTGGAGCGTGGGATGAAGGGTTTTGCAACCCCAAAAATTGAGGGAAAGTTTTCTCTAAGAGCCTCAGCAACTGGTATGATTCTGATGGATGAGGTAGAGGTCCCACAAGAAAACCTGCTGCCCAATGTGTCAGGACTAGCGGTAAGTGACTTCTCTCTCTCCAGTTATCACAATCCTAACAAAACTCATTCATCTTTATAATGTTAAGTGTCTTTGTGACTGCACAGGGTCCCTTTGGGTGCCTCAACAATGCTCGGTATGGCATTGCATGGGGAGCACTTGGAGCTGCTGAATTTTGTTTTCATGCTGCCAGACAGTACACCCTAGACAGGTGCATACAATTGTGTTATCTATAAACATACATAATTTAAAGTGAATTGTTTATTATATGTAGATTAAAAATTCTTTATATTAACAGAATTCAGTTTGGCGTACCCTTAGCCAGAAACCAGCTCATGCAGAAGAAGATGGCTGACATGTTGACAGAAATTACAGTAGGGCTACAGTCCTGCCTGGCTCTGGGAAGGCTCATAGATGAGAAGAAGTATGTATCAAGTGTCAAAATGAATCTGTTGTGTATGTAAAGTCTAATACATCCTCATATTGTGATAATTGTAGAGCAGCACCTGAGATGATTTCTATGCTGAAGAGGAACAGCTGTGGCAAAGCTCTGGACATTGCCCGTCAGGCCCGGGACATGCTGGGAGGAAACGGGATTGCAGATGAGTACCACATCATCCGGCATGTTATGAACCTGGAGGCTGTCAACACATATGAGGGTAAAATAAATCATTCATATTCACAGAAAAATATTGTACACACTGTATAACTGGACTTAACTCCTAGTTAAAGCAATTATGTGACTCCACCACTGGGGGTCAGCATACTCCCTATAAAAATGCATATACTCAGGCCTAATAAAAGTATATAATATATTGTATTCTATTATGGATAATTAATTCTTTAATTGTACCTGCATGTTTCCAATTCTATGTTTTATAGGAACCCATGATATACATGCGCTGATCCTGGGCAGAGCCATCACTGGACTTCAGTCTTTTACAGTCGGAAAATAAAGATCAAAATATTTTTTTTCAACTGACTTCATCTATGGACTGTGCTGATCAAACTCCAAAAAGACTGAGAAATATTTCTAGTTCATAAGCATCAAGGAAAGACCTGTGTTCCTCATAGGAACAGTTTTAGGACTACAGTAATATATATGTGCAGCAACAAGTAGTGCATGTAAGAGCCTATGTTTTTATAAGTGGACTTTTATTTTGTAAATATATTTGGGAATGATAAATTATGTAAATTATAGAGGGTCCAGGTACACTGTTAGTAGATTTAATAAAGAAATATGTAGCCTATAGAATAAATGCACTTATTCTTTGCTATATTTTTTATTTATTTTTGTGGAGTTGCTTTGTGTGGGAAAAACATATGACACAATATACATCAAGTATACAGGAAAAAGATTACATTTTCAAAACAACAAAAACACCTCAAAGTACTATAAAGTTTATAGAGAAAATGTAATAAATAGTGTCATAAATCAAAATGTACTTTGTTCTGTTAAACATGCAGCTCATTGCAGACACTGTCTCTGAGACAGTGATGACAGTGATGACAGTGCCTGAGTAGCATCCAACAGCTCCTGATTGAGTCGACTGCAGTTCTCCAACACCTCGGTCAACTCTTTCAGCTTCACCTGCATGTTATTACTGTTGTCTTCATACACCAAGTACATGTGCTCCTTCAACTGCTGGTACACAGCTGTCATCTGTAAATGTGACAGAAAAATGTAGGCTATATGAAAAAAGAAAAACATGAAAATAAAACACTTGGCCGACTAGGTTAAGTTGTACCTTCTCCATTAATTTCTCTTGAAAGGTATCCATCACTTTCTGATCACTTGTGCGGTTGGTATTAATCCTTTCCACCAGTTCATTCACTTTATTGCTGATATTTTCAATGCTTATCACGTGTATGACAAACAACGTTACTTTGGAGGCAAAAGAAGTTGTAGCTTCAAAAGACTAAATGTGTGTTACCTGGAAGGCTGTTCAGAGACTTCAGATACAGTATTAGGAGTGTCCCCTCTTGAAAAATCTTCAGTCTGCACGGTCTACATAGATTAAATACAAGAAATATGTATTTATAGTTAATTAGGCTAGAAGATAAGTAATTAATTATTCTTAATAGTCACAGAACCAAACAATGACAGGTTATAGGCTAGACAAAAAGTTTCAAGTACAACTGTAGAGAAGAGACAGGTTGGTAAACGATTCAATAATAAGGCAACAATGACTTATCAAATTTACTATTACCGCCGAACATGAATATTCAAGGTCTGGAATACATGTAGTGCCTGAAGTAGAGGGTAACTCGTCATCAAAGAAATCCATGGCAATAATGTCTATAAAAAGACAATAAGTGGTAGTAGTGCGTCTGTCAACAAATAATCAGAAAAACAAAAAAATCAAACTGCAGCACGACTGACTGAGCTAGCGCGGCTTCGACAACGTTTGCTAATGATAGTTTTGGCTAATTAAAATTTTACCTTTAAAAAAAACACAAAATGAACTTTGCATAAGTAATATAAACAATAGCATTATTACCTTATACACAAAAATGTAGTTAAATAAGAAAAGTTGAATACAATTATTCTACCAGTTGCATTCGCTTGCTTTAACTGGTCGCTTAACGCTACTTTATTAGCAAGAAAGCTTGCTAGTTAGCTTAGCTAACTTGTTTTTTGTTAGCGTTAATTAAAACAACTTAACTGGTTTCAGTAAAAAAAATTAAACCACAAATCATACTTCCTCCACTTCAATAAATACATTTCCAATTATTATGGCTTAGAGGATAGAACTGCATAGGCTTTAAAAATGAATTTAAATTTATCTGTTGTAGTCGTTTTACAAAATTTCTAGTTATAGTAAATATACCTTATAGTTAGAAGTAATACAAACACCATTCTTCTATTCATAACACAAGTGGGTTTTTATTACCGACGCCAGGAGGTTATGTGATCGCCTCCGTTGGCGTGTGTGTGTGTGTGTGTGTGTGTGTGTGTGTGTGCGTGTGTGTCTGTGATCAAGATAACGCAAAAACTACTGCACGGATTTGGATGAAACTTTCAGGGAAGGTCAGGACATGTCCAACAAAGAAGTGA
>JAVQKG010069767.1:0-21303 GCA_036025885.1 Hypseleotris bucephala
AGCCGTAGGGGGGCGGTGCAATGTGGATCGGGTGGTGGTCGAAGGCTGGGTATCTCTGCTAAGACTACTGCCTCCGCGACCCGGCTCCGGATAAGCGGTAGAAGATGAATGAAAAAAAGGATATAAAAAATGTGTTAGAACATATAATGTCAGAAAATAATTGGCTTTTTTATTTGACTAAAATAAGACTACACAAGAAAAAAAAACTGAAAACAGAAAAAAAAAACTTTGAGAACCTTAAAAAGAAGCCTAATACCACCAGCCGTTTTAGAAGACCACCTCAACTCTTGTTTTTAGTGGTTACGACATATTGGTCACTTCAATCTTTTCTTTTATTGGCTCCAAAATCAAACTGGCAAAATCAATAATAGTTCAAATTAGCCATCAGGACCGGTGATGAACACATTCGTTATAGTAATTACTGTTGTTAAGAAAGATTTTGCTACAAATAAGTCAGGTGGTTTTTATGGTAACAGCTTGTAGGTATTGCTTGATAGGTTCATTGACCTAATGTTTGCCTGTCAATAGTGAATCTGTTTAAAGCATATAGAAACCCCTTTACTTTATGGGGACACTATACTACTCCATTCTTTGAAATTATACACTATTTTATTTGATAAGCCATTAGTATAGGTGGCTACATTAGCATTCCATGGATTTTAATGTTTTTCACTGCTGAACCAAAGGCATGTTATTTCTGGGTACATAGTCTGAGATGTATTCATATTGATTGGAATGGCCACTTAGTCACAGCAATGTAGGCTATCTACTCTAGATCATTTAAATTCACCAGTTCCCCTATAATGCATGTCCTGGGAATTGTGACTGAGTTTGAGATATAATTTGGTTCATGTTAGTTAGGGCTAGACCTTAAATTGCATCACTTATGGCTAATGAAAAAGGGGTAGAGGCATTGTCCACAAATGTGAAAAAACATCATGTGTCTGAGTGGGACGTGTGATGCCGTAAAGTGAAAAATAAGTGTTTCTGAAAGTGTCAAACGGCTACAGATCACGTGTTTGTTGATTCTGCTAAACTCGCCCTCCCTCACATTCATGGCAATTGTCTGTCCCAAACCTCCAATGCTTTTGTAAATCAATGTCTCTAGTGCCTTTCTATGGACACTCTTCTTAATCTCACAGCCAAGATCCTAGTCAAGTAAATGTTGCTAATAAAGTCTTGAGGGAGCCTGGTCTGTCATTCACTGTGGTAACACACACACACAACTACACTTATACAATTAATTAGACAAAGGCAGACAATGCATTTCTCCAAACACACAGCTTCATAACCACATTGCAAACAGAAGTGATAAGGACAAGTTAACACACTCTTTCTCTCAGACGCAGACACAAAGCTACAGCTCGGCAGACACAAAGACACAATTTTCGACAGACGGCGTAGGCCCGGCAAACATGCTGTAGAGCCACCACTAAAGTGACGCACAAAGCGACCCGCCAACAAGAGACACACAGCCCTTATACACAACCCTGAGTCGTGACGCTAACACAGCTCTACTGAGAATGTTTTTATGTATGCAGAATAGAACAAGAGGCGTTTAACAACATGGGGGCTCATGAAGCACAAAGGGAAAGGCCCATGCATCTAGAAAAGTGGGAATAGCATGGATATATTGAGCACAAAAGAGAATTGAAGATCTTTACAATGAGGAACTGGTTCGTAGGTGTCCGATATGACAATAACAAGGACTCACGTGTGTGATATGAGGTGGAAAAGAAAGGTGTACAAGAATGGACGTGTACAACAGTGGCTTGGGGAAAAATGCTCATGTTATGTGGATTACTTACTGTATTTTTATTCAAATGGAAAATGTACAAGCAACTCTAGATTTAGCAAGCTAAAAGGGACTTTTGCACATGTTTTGCACACACATTTGCTACATTGTGTTTTTTCATTGCAGCTAATCCATTTTTAGATCAGCAATCTTTATAGCCAGTAAATAACAAAAAATTACATTCATTATAAAACAGAGATTTGTACATTTTAGTTGTTGTTTAGCGTATAGGTACTGTAGGAGGTGTATTCAGCACTTGTGTTTGATGACAATGACAATGCTGAAATGTTTTATTGCTGTGGGTAAATCTATCAGGACAGGTTTTGGAAAGGACTTCAACACACTGATGAAGATGCACCATGAATATGACTTATCATCATCACAATGGAGCATCACAAAGGTATTGAATAACAGTCACACAATGCCCCACCCCTGTACAACCTCCTTAAGAGCTACACACAACCAAGCACACACACAGCTGCTAACTTCATTTCAAAATCAATTAATTAAAAAGCATGGCTGTGTCCCACAGGGAGGGAAAGGCAAATTTGAGGAATTTAATCCTGGTACACAAATCAGAGCTGTTGGGCCGCAGAGATATAAGAGCACACGATGGACAAGGGGGTGGACAACGGCCAGTGAATTTTAAAAAGGCAACTTGATTTAAGACATGGACATAAACAACTTAGTTTTTTCCACTTCCTACTATCCATCTGGCCAAATGTTACAATATTAGAAGAGCATGCACAATATTAGAAAAAAAACATGCAAGTACTATGTTGAGTATCATAGCGATATCTGGGTATGCTTTTTGAGTAGTAATTAAACTACATTTATGGATGTAAATTTGAGCTATTAGATACATTTGTTAGCTCAAGAGAATATAAACCAGGACTACAACACTATTTCCACTAAACCAGAGGAGAACAGACAACTGAAGACAAAATCATTTTGTTACTGGTAAATTTTACAAAATTTACAGAATCTTCACATTTTTGCAATTCATTAAGTGTTTTGTGATATGAATATTGCGATAATAAGAAATGTGTAATATATCGTGCTGCCCTGAAGTCAATGCATCATTCTGTGGTCAGACCTGCTAAACTGTCTGCACTGCAGGACAAAAAGGCACCATCAGCAGCAGAGTAGACAGAAAGCCCATTGTAAGTGAGTGCTGGTGGGGTACATCAGCACCCCCCCTGCCTTCCCCCCAACCGTTTCTTTCCATTAGTTTTCAGAGCTTTTTTAGGTTTTTATTGATTTTTTGTCACTTCAAGGCACCAGAGGTTCATATGAGTGCTCACTGAGGCTGGTCTAACCTCAGGCAAAAAATCATAATAAAGAGTTAGTATGCCGATCTTTCCTACTGGGTGCTACTTAAAAAAAATGTTGCTTATTAAGATGAAAAAATTAAATAAAAAATAACACTGTCCATATATCACAAGTTGAGTGTGATATTGTGACCCTGGGGTTGTTGGTGTGACGTGTGTATGGTGGGCAGGAAGAGTATATTTATGCCACAAATACCCATTTTCTTTTTTAGCAAAGTAAATTAAACTTCCCAGGGATACAAGTATCCCAAACTGATTGGAATGGATGCAATCAAGTTTATATGGTACATCAGCCGGAGATTTGGATAATTGGAATTAATAATATTTTTTGTTGTTGTTGTTGTTGTTTTGTGATAACAGGTCCATGCCTAATGTGATCCACCATAAAAATGACAAACACAAACATCTCACAGCTGTGTGTAAAGGATCCAATAATAAAGCTGAAAAGGGTGCTGCTAACAAATAGTATAACAATGTATTATATGTACGTTGCCAAGAGTTACAGGTCAGTGTTTTGTCCTGCCAAATAAAAAAAACGATATACCACAGGCAGGGTGTATTCTACTGCTGCACAGCAAGAAAACATTAAAAGACCGGAAATGTCACTTTGAAAGGACAGACATGCAGAAAATACTTGGCCCTTTGGGGCAGGGTCGCAAGAAATGTTAAATCTTGAGAAATAAAATGCAAAACTGACAAATGCAAAACACAGTAATTTACTCTGATGTATTAACTTAAGCACATATTCTACTTGTCACTGAGTTTCCAATTTCTTTTCTGGCGTGCTTACATCTTCAACTCTGTTTTCATTTACCTTATGTGACCCCCAACCATTCATCTGTACTTTTTTGTGTGTGAATGCATACATTGAGAATTCTATTACAGATCTACATTGTCTGCAGACAATAGGCTCGGTACGAGTGAAAGAGATGAGGGAGATAGAAAAAGGTGTGGAAATGGAGTCAGAAATTGTTGGTGTAATTGTTGACTGCTGGTCGGCTCTTATCTTGGTTTCTCAGGGCTGTTGTCTGGGCACCATGGCGTCTTTTTCACCCCCCTATCTCTGGCCCTGCTGAGGAGCGGACCAAACCTGGCAACCTATCTACCATTCTGTGCTTTTTCTCTTCGTCCAAACCTGGCACTCCTCTGTATCTTTGAGGTCTTTTATCTGTTCTCTGTCATTTCGCCATGGCCTTATCCCACTGAGCATCTCGCATCAACCCGCCTTCATGTCCGACCCTGCTGTTCAAACAGTCGAGTGTGCAGGGGGCAGTGGGGTAGAAGACACCATTGGGGGGAGGGAAGGCGGACAGGCGGGAGTCAAAGGTCAGTCTGGTGCAGGATGGGGGCACATAAGAGCCAAAACCATCTCGTTCAAGGCACACACCACCAACCGGTCACAACAATGAGAAGCAAATAGTCATGTCACAATAGATTAGGGTAAAAGATTTTGGGACAAGGTCATATGGTGTACCTGTAGATAATGTACTATTGCTATTAGCTAACGTCTAAAGCTGCTGTGTATCTGGTATCTGAGTCAGCAAAAACACAATGAATTCTTAAATTGTAATATTCTTTTGTATTGTATTGGTAAATTGTCATAGTAGTATACAAAGCTATCCAGACCCATTCACTTTTATAGCTAATAATAATTCACAATTTAAATCAAATTAATCCTGCTGAACAAACTGAACAAAAAAATAAAATAATTTAAATTCCCCTCAGATATGATTGCTTGAGTCTATATACGTTTAAATTTACTATAATCTATTGTTTTACCCACAGATATTGTTTCAGGAGACGCATATTTTATTTGGCCATAATAATTGCATCCAAACTTTTACGTTTAGCACAATTTTCTTTATTTTTTTTACCTAAAATATTTTGGTGATCCCATTTAAAACCATGGCAACTCACTTTTTTTTTTGACCCAATGTTTGAGAACGACTGCCCTAGATTTTGCTATTCCTTCCACCATAAATCAGAGAACACCAAAAAATCTTATCATCCACTAGTTTTATCATAAAACAAAACATGCACAGACAAAAAAGCAAAACAAACAGGCCACAGGATGACCGATGTTTTCTTTATACACATTGTAAGTAATATCATGTAAACTTACAGTTATTCCTCAAGTTCTGCATTACATAAAAGTTACTATTTTCTGACTACTTTGTGATATCTCATTTACATTCAATGTTATACATCAAGTTGTTTTTATCCCTGGGAGCTCATTTCATCTTCAGTGGGTAATATGCAAAGCAGACAAGTAGGTGGGGAGGTGGCAGCAACAACAACAGCAGGTTTAAGAAACGTGGGCTCCAAACAGCTCAGTCTGTGTTTGCTTTCATCGGAGGCAGAAAGGGCCCTGTTTAACAAATCTTCTTATGAGACATGGCAGAAACAGTGACGGGTTTTGGAGCAACTGTGAAACGCTGAAGCACTTCCTCCAGTTATAGACCAAAAGTGTTGACTCATACCGCAGTCTTCACACCACCATCCACACGGCAAAATGAGCCGAGTCGGTCAGGGCAAAGGCACTGCACTTCCCAGCCTCACCACCAATCATGCTGTATTTTACTGTGATTTACCCAATTAATGGATAGACCTTGCGTCCATGGAGTCATTTAAAAGTGTCTGACTGTCTGCAATCCTCACCACAGTTGCCAAAAAAAGCCCAATTGAACTTGAATAAAGCTTAAGTGGTGTATCATCGATTTTTATGCTTAAGTGTATAATTGAATTCCAAATAAAAGTGTTTGGTTAGGGTTCTGCAAGAAAGACCAATAAAGAGGTGCGTTTCCAATTAGAGGTGCCAACTTCGGTAAAGGTCTGTATTTTTTTTGCTTTTAACAGGAGCTAACAACTAGCTTTGATTTTCTTACCGTCTGTGTTAATGCAACACAAACAGCAGGAAATACGCTGAGCTACAAACAGTGAGTTTTCACAGGCTCTCACTCAGGGGCTGTCAGAGCGGGCCGCGTGGGGCCCCTGCTGCCGATAAGCCGGCCTCTCTGTGGGCCTGTCCTGGTGAGAGGCCATTAGTCCACTGCAGCTCCTTCCTGGATAAGCTGCAGCTCACCAGCCTGTGGGCCGCAGGGCAACTTTTTATTGTTTTCTCAAAGTTTATGTGAGTGAGAGGTAATGGCAGAGGAGGGGCTTTATATGCTGGTACAGTATATGTGTGTTCAAGCTGCGCACTCCCAGCACTTCCTGCTCGCTAACGGACGGTCCCACGGTAGGGAGGTTGAGCTCCACTGGACCAGAACAATGCCAAAAAAGGCTGTCATAAAAACAAACTAGCATGCTCTGGTTAGCACCGGACGAGGCAGCAAGGCCTGGCATTGTAACCCCACACAGAGTCTCCCCTGCCCAATCCAGGAGCCAGAACTGCTGCACTGTTATCTTCCTCTTAGAAAACACACATTTGCATAACTATCAAAGCCCAAATTACTGTAGACTTAGAAGCAAAAGCTGAATATGCATTGCTTTATACATTTTGCAAACACACACTGCCAGCAACAGCAAACAATAGGAGCCTCCATAGACTGGGCCCAAACAGCTTTGACGTGTCACCAACCCCAGAATAACAAAAAAGAGAGGCATTTAGAGGTGCTCTGTACTCAACACACAGAGCGGACAACTCCACCAGAAAACATCTGCTGAGTCGCACAAACACAACAACAAACAGCCGGTGTGGGGCACGCCGAGGCCTCTGAGAAACATGGTAAATACCTTACAGTGTGCCCCCGAAACACACTTGGCTCAATGTCAAGGCTTTTGGCCGAGCATGCAATCTATCCCCAATATACAGCTTCAACCACAGCTCAGCTCTCAAAGACCCAGGAAACGGGATGAAATAGGAAAAATGAGCACAGCTGCTTGTTGGGGCGGAAATTACAGGATAAGTATCAAATAGCCTACAATGAACATTTCTCTCAGTCTCGCTGCTTCAGTCTGTGAGACGATTGAAGGAAGAAGATTACAAGGCTAAAATCAAGTAAAAAATTAAATACCAGAGCATACCATTTTATGAACTATCCTTGTACATGAAACATTTTTACATTTACAGAAACATCTTAGAAAAAGATGGTGGCACATGAATCATCAAGAATACAGTATTGATTTCTTCTTGGTACATAAAGGACGCAACAGCACATAAAGTCATATACTGTAAAGTCCACAACCTTTTTCCAAAACAACTCTTACCTTAATTAAGTAAAATATTAAGTATAATATTAATATGTGATTAAATTTACTGTTTTGTTTATTTCTACATATATGAGACAGACTTCTTCTACAGTCAAGGGACAGCATGGCAGGACACAGTTACTGAATATTGTTGATAATTGACTTAATATAACATTATTTGAACTCCAACCTCTCATATCTTGTATTAGTAAAAAAGCCAATTAAAACCTTTTAACTCCATACACAGTTCTTTAGACTAATCTATGGATTGTCCAGTATATGGGGCAGAGAATTGTGTGGCAGCAGATGGCCAATAGTGGTCATTATAAACACAGTTCAGATAAATGTTGTAGAGGCACATCTAAAAACCTCTTGAAAGAACCCCTCCGAGTGCACAACAGACAGATTTGTTGTGCAGAAGAAAGCAAAAACCTTTATATAAATGCAAGAGCTATGGATTGGTCTCCATCTGTTTATTCATTTGTTTCGGCCGACTGTAATTACATTTGGACACTTCTCGCTGCTGCGTTCTGACACTTCTGAAGATTGCATTGAACAGCAATGGCAGTGGGGGAAATTACAGGTCAGCCTGCAAACATTTGATAAACTAAAATTTCATATGGCCATAAGCGTGAAGAGAGGTGGTGTAGCCAACAGTATTTGCTCTGTGATAACTTCTCCGGCACCAGCCACATGAACCATATTGAATTTATCAACAGTTGGTGGAAAAAGTTTCTAGGAGCTGTTGGTTCAGGGCTTAAATTCTGCTGGCTGTCCCAGAGGACTGCTGCATCTTTTAGAAAAGGGTGACAACTATTTATTACAGCTATACGCCACATAGTGATGCATGTTGGTATGTTGTAAAATAAAGCCAATAAGTTGAATTAGGCAGATTTGATTTGAAGGGATGGATGTGTAATGTTTGCGCTATGCGTTATAGGTGCTCTCTCTACTATCTACTTCCATTTATACCCACAGAGTTTGTATTCACAATGGGCTGAATATCCACTTGTCTGTTCAATTAAAGCTGAGCTATATAAGTGGTGAGTGCTTACACTTTGCCAACGCAAAAATGACCTCATTATGCTACTTGAATTGAGCTGAAACGAGGGAGAGAGGCAGAACAGGAAAAAGTGAAAAAGATGAGTAAGCTTTAGAATGATAGAGAAAGCAGTGAGAATGAGCTCAAAGGGAGGGCTGCGCTGCACAAGAGCTAAAGCTTCTTGGTCTCGGAACAACTGCAATCACAGCCGCTGCCAAAAGCCACTGGATCTATATCCCACTAGCTGACGGAAACTTGTCAACAAACCTCAGAGCCACCGAGAGGGAGCCCGCCTCTGCTCAGTGCAGCATTTTTACTTAGATATCAATAATGACAGTCTGAATATTTATGACAAAATACACACTGCACATGGATACCAAGCCTGGAGATGGACTACTGTGCAAGAATTATTTGTGCAAATATTAAATTACACTAACAAACACATGCATTTTTTTTAAACAATGATGAAAGACTGCTGTTCACAGCTAGTGATGTTATTTTGGTGAGTTTTAAAAATATATTTTTGACAGCTGGTAATATATCGAATGACACACGTTGAGTGTTTTCTAAAACTTGTGGCTCACATTGAGTCATGCTCATCTTGTTTGGTTATTTTCCTCTGATGGGAAAGAGGCATTTTTAAACATTTCTTTTTTTTTTACAAAGTCGGCATACTTCAAGTAACATCTTTCAAAATGTATGGTACATCTGCTAAAAGAAAGACTTTTCCAAAACAGAGTAAAAAAAGACATTAAAATCTCAACCTTGACCACCTTTAAACCTTTTCAAGAAATGTCAAAGGAGGAATTTAAAGAAAACATCTCAACTTAAAGTAAGGAACCATTCATTGGAGTCAAACTAAATGTTATGCAATGACTGTAGCATTAATGTTTGCATGTGGGAGGCTAATTGTGCCCAGGCTTGGCATCACAATGTCACCCTGTCATTTCGAGCCCACAGCTGCGCTCAAACGACAACATGTTAAAATCTAATAAGGTTCTGTTCGAACTGCATTTAACAGATGTTTCATATCACTTTGACCCTGCGCCCAACCGAAGCCCATTTGCCATGATGTTCCTGTAAACAAGCGTCTTCCCTTCCTCCTTCTTCTCTAAACACTGGCCCATCCTGCGGAGGTCTGCCTCCTGCCGTTCCCCTCGAGCACACACACACACATCCCAAAACACAACGGCCCATCTGCAAGCACTCTCCATCCAGACCCTTACATCTGGCCTAACATGAACCGTATCTTTACAGAAGGGGGGCTAGGAGGTACACTTGTCTGCAGAAGGACTGGAGAACGAATTTTCAAATTTAAAGCTAAAGTCACCAGTCCTCCAATATTGTTCAATTAAATATCAATTAAATGAATGTATGAAGACTGGGGTAAAATTGAACTCATCCAGAGGACTGTTTTATTGTATTATTATTATTATTTTTAGGTGGGACTTGTTCCTCTCATATGGGGGAAATGGCCATAGCATTGGTTTTGCGTAACCTACCTCCAAGAGAATCATACAAAAATAAGACAGTGTGATTCTCTCCACACACTCGCCGGCACAGCGGGAAGCGTAGCGGGCACATGGAACAGTTTGAAACGGGCGAAAAACAAAAGCCAATCTGCCTCTGAATGAGATATTTAAAAAAGAACAAGAAAGGATGATAGAGAAGGAATTAAATTGTTGCTTGCTGGGATGAAAAGGCTGTTGTTGTTGGAAAATGGTTCTCTCTCAAATCCGGAGGGAAGCTGGCACATCAACTGTTGCTCAGCGGAGGGCAATGAGAAATGCCTCTCCCGCCCTCAAAAATACATTCAGATTCATACGCTCCCATTCAATATCCCGCGTGTGTTCCTGTATGGAAAGCTTGGCGGTTGCATTCCCACAAATCATCCTGTTATCACGGATATCTGTTGCAGTGACGTGATACATGTGACACCAGCTTGACAAATAAACACAAACATAGGCACACATCTGGTCCAAGCACGACACTGTGATGTAATGTTTGGTGTCAAAGGTCAGCAATCCTGTCACATTTATACACACATGCATAAAGTGATACATTCATTCATCTTCTACAGATCTGAATAATTGTGGGGACATAGAAATACTAATTTATTACTACTAGTCAATGAGCTCCCATACTGTTAAACTGGTTGAACTAAAATAGAAGTACTTTGAGTTTCTGTAGAATGAGTTATTTCAAGTTAAATCAGAACTAGCCTAGGTTCAAACCAAAACCAAAAATTAGAATCTAACCAGGTCTCATCAAAGTGTAAAGGAAGACTGAAATAAGAGTTAAGTTGACGCAACATCATATTGTGAAATGCTGTATCAGTTCATACACATGATCTCAAAATAAACATAGTGACAGAGAAAATGATCTTGTGTGGATGGATCATTGTGACAGATTACTTCCTCTCTAGAAATTCTTTAATCCTATATACAATTTATTTGAGTTTGCGATTCAACCGCAAAGTTTTACAGAAGTCCTTGCAGCAGTGACAGCACCCGCCCGGTCTGTGTGATTTGTGCAGTGTGTAATTGTGTGTGGGGTGTGTGAGGAGGAGATGTGGTTGTCAGGATGTGGACTCCATTGTCTGCCCTACAATGAAGAGATGGCATCCGTAAGAGTCCTGTGGCACTCTCAATGAAGCCATTAACATCTGGGACATGGGCCTCCAGTGTGTTGGTGTCTTTGTTGGAAGCGTCCTGGATAAAAGTGTGTCTTTATTAAAATACACTCACTGGTTACTTTATTAGCTTCAACTTCCACTAGATATTCAGCCATTTACTTGACCGCCAATCAGTGCATTTTACTATGCACATATGTTAAGGACAAACCTTCTGAAATTCAATGTGAGCATCAAAATGAGGGTTTAGACTAGCTGTCGTAGATTTAGATGGGTTTACACACAGTGAAGACATTCAGTAAATGTCAGAGGATAGAGTTTTATAAGTTCATACTAAACTGACAAAGTAGAGTTGCAGTAACTCAAATAATTTTTGTTGCAACCAAGGTCACAACAGTCTCTAAAAGCACAAAAAGTCAAACCTTGAAGCTGATTGGCTAAAGCAACAAAAGACTACAACACTTTTTTAGTTACAGGCTTAACCTAATACAGCGGCCAGTAAGTGTAACTTAATTTTGCCCTCTTCTAATATCTTTATATAACTGAACTTGATTCAATAAATTAAATGGTGAGTAAAGTGAATTTGAGCTGGATTATCCTCTTCCAGTACATCCTTGTGGCTCCTTCTAATAATCCAAAATGTCATTGTACCACATGACGTTGAGGTATAGCCCTGAAATCTAAAGCTATATTACTTTCATTAATCACTGCGAGAGACACTAACACACCGCGACATGCACCTAAATGCTTACCGCCCTTATGAAAAAGAAACTTTACAGCTTATACGAACCAAATATCCCCCAAGGAGGGCACATCCTCAGGCACAATAACAGCAGTGTCAAGCTCCCTCCCACACTGCAATAACTCCACTCCGCTAAGTTCGCCCCACAGCACTTCTTGTCTTTATGTTTTATAGGGAAGTAGTTCTCAAATTGTGGTACAGGGGCAACTGTACCTTAATTTATTCAAAACCAGCTTTGTTCCTGTTTTTGTAATGGTAGGTAGTTTTGGCAATTGCTTAGTGCTGTTTTAAGCACAGTTTAGTTTTCACACAAATTGGTTTAGACTGCTCATTCTTGTTAGTCCTGATCTAGACCTGATATAAACCTAGAATTTTCCTGTTTTCCCCTCAATAATCATATATTAATCATAATATATTAATCATATATTATGCCCACAGGTTTAAACCAAGGTGAGTTCTAATTTAGACTTATTTTAATTATTATTTTAAAGAAAAACAAGTAAAAAAACATATTTTCTGTGGTGGTGTCAACATTTTGAGAACAACTGTTTTATGGCTTTTTCATTGCCTCCTGCACTGTCTGATTGCTAACTGGCACTGGCACCATCTAGCTTGTAAAATAAAGGAAACACACACACACACACACACACACAGTTGAACCTCCTTGAGCTTATGCTACCTTTTTTACACAAGCCTCAGTCAGTGTCCAGTGTGCGCCCGCTTCCCCTCCCCTGCAGTAATTACAATAATCACTCAACTGAAGCTAATACTTACTTCATTATGGTGAAAAAAATCTGGAGGGAAAAGAGGGGCACTTGAAAATCCTTACAAGTTAGTTTTACATACATAAAAGCAGAAAATCTGATCAACATATGTAGTTTTGAGATATTAATTAGACCATCATCAAAGTTTTGAAACAGATATAGCCTACTAAATGTCTCTCATAGCAGCCAAACACTTTCTATTACACTTTAATCAGCAATCCTTGGGATATTTTTAAAAGAGCTTGCAGTGCTTGAGAATTTCTTATAGCGCTGAAAATGAAAATGTTCTTTTTCATACTTTCTTTTTTATCACCAACAAAACAACCTATAGGCAATGCTTTTATCTAGACAAAGCAAAGGCTGTTTAAATACTGGCACATTTTATAAAGAATATGGTTGTCAAGTACTTTAAATGGAGACTGTGTGATCCATTAGTAAAGTAGAAAAAGTCATAAAAGAGCATTTGGAAATGCACTGTTATAGAGTGACTATAGAGGAAGGCTGACTTAGTGCTACTTTCTGCAACTTCATTTTGAACCGTCTGAATTAAACTCAACACAAAAGGGATGGTTTACTAACAGTAGGCTAATATTAATCACTTAGTGTGTGCATTTAGGCTCCTAGTCCAGATCATCCACGTGATATTCAAAGGGAAACAATATTTTTTATTTTCTTACTTCTTTGACAGACTGAATAAATCACGTGACAAATAGACTACTGTTACAAAGCGATCTTTGCAATATTAGAATAGGCCTGCTAGAACGTGGACTGAAGTTTACTGGAGAATGCCACTGACTGTAAATCTCCAGTATGATGTTGTAATACGAAGGTTGTATACAGCCATTGATTACAGGAAACAGCAAAGCACTGATTTGAAAGCGCTGTCTAAACGCACCACAGTGAGTTGAGTCTCTTCCAGCCCGCAGTGCGCTTGTGTTTACACTGCGCGAAAGTTGCATCACATACACCTCTCAATCCCAAAGCTTCAACACAGAAAAAATGAGTGCAAGAAGCGACCGAAATGATCCAAAAAGATATGTGCAGTGTCATAAAAAAGAAGAGGATTTGTCGTGGCAACAGTTGGAGACCCAGCACCGGACTGTTTCCCTTTATTCTCCCATTGTCTTTAAATCCATCCACACAGCGGTACAACAAATAACGGCCACTAACTTACCTTGTTATTACGCAGATGGTGGTGATGATTGGAGGCAACGCGTCCTGCGCACAGCGTCTCTCTCGAAAGATCCACTATCTATCCACGTCTTCCTCCTGTGCTCCGCTATCTGGGCTTTGTTTTGAGAAGACTTAGAAATTATTCCACATCGTCACAAACGCGTCTCACAAACTAGTCCAAGCTTTCTCTCCTCTGGTCTTCCTTTTTTCGTATTTTCAGACTACGAGGCGAAGCGACCCATATGATCATGTCATTCAGTTACTACACACAGGGACAGGCTCTCCGCGCAACTCCCTCCCAAGGCTTTGTAACACGAAACCAGCACGGGGAGGAGGAGGAAGAGGGGAAAAAAGAAAAAGCGTGAATTAATCCGCTATCTGGGACGGACTACATACGTCTATCCGCTTCGGCGTGTCTCTCTGCGCTGAAGTTTCAGCAGTGTATAGAGCCACGGCAGCAGATCCCAGCAGATTGTAGCGCTGCGTCTCTGTGCCAATCTCAACTGGAAATGATGTGTGCGTGGCGCAGCAGCGTGTGCGCGCCCCCAGCCCACTTCTGCAGTACGCATCGCTGTGGGGACCAAGGAGAATTTCAAAAAACGCTCACAAACAGGTCTCCGCCCATTCGACTTTACAACAAGGGCCCCGGCTCAAGTCAAGGGGCCCCGAGCAGCTATTACACCGCTTGATTAAGACCCGTTCATTGTGTGGAGAATTTGGGGCAAAGTGGTTCCCAACCTGGGGTCTGACCCGAGACACGAGGGCTCTTTTATGAGCGTCCACGGCTAAATGAGCATTTAGTGGTGGAGCAGGGTGGCCCTAGCTTGAAGGAATCATTGTTCTACCACAGGGGTCTGCTTTACCTTCACTTCCTGGAAAGAGACAAGCAACAAGAACATCAATTATACAGATCAATAATTATTTTTAAATGACTAGAATCTGGGTGTGTTTTTATTACAAAACCCAAACCCAATGAATACACCATTGCTTTGAATGTTGAAAACATACAAGACATTATTAATATAGGCTATCATTTTCCCCTCAAATCTTTGACCTACAGTATGTGACTATGTAGGCCTACTTAGAAATCTACTGTTGGGAGAAATTATTGGGTGTAAAATCATCAGTATTCTTTGTGTATTAAATATAAACAAAAAAAGTAGGACAGTTTTGTCATAAATTACACAATTCTGAATAATTACACACGGTATTAGTTTATGTGATTTCAGTTCCACATGTGACCACCTGTTAAAATTTGTGGGACAGTAACTTGTGCAACATCTCTTTTCATTTTAGATATTGTCCTATTAAAGGATACAAAAGTTATAAAAACAGAGATCATAGTTATCTTAAAACTCCATTGGCCGATTCACCCTGGGTCATCTTGTCACAATACCCACTCTCATTGGGTTTTGGCCTTCATTGGAGAGCCACACTTGCAATGAAGTGTCTCTTTTGAAGTTTCTCTATAGCAGAGCACAGGCGAGAGCAGTGCTTCGCCAAAGATCAATACAGCATTTATACAGCAATATCATTATTAGCCGCACCGCTCGCTGGTGTATCGAGCACACCACACAAAGGCAGTGTGGATGAAAATAAATTCTATTCAGGTGAGGTGCTTCGGAGAAATCTTTTTACCAAATGTTTTGTTTCTACTGATTGTTTTGATTCTTCGGCTCTTGAAAACAAAGACAAAAACACAAGCAGGGTCTGGGGGATAGAGTTCGTGAGGCATTATAATTGCAGATCAAAACAACTGACACGAAATACACACGGGATTATTATTGAAGATTAACTGCACAGATTATACAGTCAATATTAGAATTATAATCTGGATGGATTAGCACGAAAAACAATGGAGAGTGGGGACCGAAATAATTTGCATTGTATTGTAGGATGTAGTGGATATATATCTCCACATACCATGGGGCCTTTTAACCCTTGCACCAATCAATATGCTGAGTTCGACACAGCTTCCCACTGGAGAAACCCAGGCATCTTTAATTTCTTTTTCTGCGGCAACACACTCACTGCTTTCCTTGAAGTGCTCTCCAGAGCCTGAGCCAATGCTAAATTATGTGCTGCATCTGAATTTACATTTCATCCCATGACTCTAACTTAGCTGTGTCCAACAAAGCAATATTATACCCTTTTACGGTCCAACTTTTGATGATCTGCCAATCCGGAAATATCAGTAAATCTTGATAGTATGGTTTATGAAAGAACACTTTTTCACAGTTTTTTTCTTTTTAGGACAATTGTAATGTTAATTAAGTAAGTACCGCAAGATAGCACTGACATAAATGAGTATAAATATATCTATCATATTATTTTAATATCTGTTTTGCCAGTAACTCATATACTGTCATAAAGCTCAATGTGTGTTTTACTACATGATTTAAAAAAGAGTATTGTGAACACTTTTATATCGTCATACAATTAGAAATGTCTTATGATCATACTGGTTTAATAAAAATCGTGACCAGACATTTTGGCAATATCGGCTACACCAACACTTGCCCCAAATCCTCCCACAAGACGCACAGATTACCAAATAAACAAGGTTAACTTCTGAAGATTATAATCTGAGACGTACATCAGGTTGGAGATGCCTGGCACTCACTTGTTTTGCCTGAAGAGATAATGAATTTGGATTGAGGACACTCATTATAGAGTGATATAAAGAGCTCAGAAGTAGCACAGCCCCAGGCCATATCCAGGGATACCTACTTACACTGTAAAATTTGATAAGACACATCACTACAGAAAATGTATTAACTTTAAATATCCAATTGACTTCAACTTAGACTCCAAAGTAACATCAAATAGTATTTTATATATACTCCATGCATGGCTTGACATTAATCTCTTTGCTCACTGGCCACTGTGGCTAGTTGTGCTTTCACTAGCCAAAAATGTATTCTTTTTGCATGTGGTCATGTTAATACATTATTTATAAGTTTTCGTAAAATAAGCATTACAAAATAAGGTGTTACATTGACATGAAAGAACCCTTTAATTTGCAAGTTCACAGTTAATGTTTATATATAAAATCCAACTGGCCAAATTGGCAATAAAACAATAAAACTGTCACTAGCTAACTTGATTGAAATCAACCAACTAGTTGGAAAGTGTTAATGTCAAGCCCTGACTGTATGTGATGAAAACACACTGTAAAGCACATTTACAGTGTACAGCCAAGCCTATGCCAACTATGGACCGAGCTGGGATACACCCTGGACAATGACCTCTTGAGAGAGACCTCTCGTTACGAACAACAATTAATTCTACAATTTACATCACATTTTTGTCAATACAAAGCTGTAAATGAGCCAATTATTTGAAATTTACATTTGGTTAGTTTCCAATATTGTAAGGGTAACTAGTCAATTTGACAGTGTAAACAGACTTACTAGTTAAACAGGACAGTGTAATGTGTGTTAGAAGCTTGATTTTAAATGCCAGATGTGACTCGCTAAGAATATATTTATTTAATGTTAAATAAAATAGATCATGACCTTTCTAGATAGGCCAAGAACATTTGGCTGAAAAACACTTAAAATGTAAATGCTTTTCATCAAAATGAGTTTTAACGGAATTAGTTGGTTAAAATAGACTTGAGAAGTGCGGAGAAGCAGCCATGTGTGAACCTCTACAGCTGACCTCTGCTACAGTTTGTTATTGATGTGCTGTGTGATGTGCCTATTCAGCAGCCGCTTCAGATAAATAAGTTTCAACTTCATACTTCGGAAAGTTTACTGAATTTCCTATAAGCCCCTAGCCCCTGCAAAAACCATTCAGATTTTGGTTAGAAAGCCACAGTGTTGACAATACTACGCACACCGCTGGTTCAAATGTTTAGGTTCTCCATGAAGCAACCTTTGTTCAGCCTGATATAACTGCGACTACATTCATTTATTTTTTCTTTAAAGTTGATATGTGTTTCATGTGCTTTTCAGATTATGGGTCTCTGTGAATCTTGAGTTTCTTGCTGCGTCGCTGTGGAGTTTAATTCACACCTTAAGTTCAATGAGGCCTCTTTCATTCCCCTTTTATTATTTTTTGTTGAAACACCTGCGGAGGGCGTGAAGGAGCACTTAATTTGTCAGCGTTTCTGTTTATCAGTCTATGTACAGGCTTCAACAGGCTGAAAGGGAAACTTAGTGCATGCAGCTATAAGCATAAGGCCTTGGAGAGTGTGAAAGCATAAATTACAGGCTAATGGCTGGCAGAGCGGCAAAGGCAGATAGCAGGCGGATAGCGAGTCAGCAGCTCCAAGCTCTCACCCTCCATTTTTCAGTGCATCTGATAAACAATAACAAGGATGCACCAGTAATTACGACACTGCGGCGCCATGTTTCTTTCCTTACAGGAATTAATATGAAAGGATAAAAAGATGCCGGTTTGCATTTTCTTTTGGGAGGGTTCAATAGATCATCTGAAGATTGGAAAAGTTTTTTACTTGGGTTTCTTCAGTTTCAGTTTTTACTTGGGTTGCTGCAGTACTAAGTTAAGGCACTTTACAGGCATTATTCACAAATGTGTATCTACTCTAAACTCACCCTTAACAACATAAATTACCCTCATCACTGATTGCAAGAAAAAGTAACTAATAAACACACAATACATTAATACAGTATAGAAAACTAAGCACCACACGTCCCTCTTTCAGTTATAATGCAAACTCCAGTGCAGGACGTTGAGGTTATGAAATTTTACATTGCTGCTGGCTATTTTGTTTTTAGAGATTTTGGAAACAGCTCTGGGATCAGGATATTATCAAGAAGGCAGCAGCCCATATCCCATGTTAAAAACACTACTATCAGTAATATACAGTTAGCCAGCAGACATCTACGTGATGCAGGATGTAGTCTAATCCTCTGTGTTCCCATCCAGGACGTCTGGCTCCAGCGGGACAGCTCTTCCTATAGTCAACGTAGGAGGGATTAACTTGAGTGCAGCACAATTCAGGTCAATCTCACCCCCACTCCGACAATGGACTAGGAGATTTTACTGCTATTGATGAAAACTGAAACTGGAAGGAAAAAAATACAGTAGTGTGAAGTACCAATGCTTTTGAAATGATTTGTCTGTCTTGTATTACAAAATGCAAAGTAAGCAAGACATACATTTGTGAGTGCAATAAGATCACTGTTTAGATCCAGGATTTTTACAGCTCGCTTTCTTGGGCATAACTATCTTCTCCTGGTTGAGCTCCACAAATCTGAGTCAGTCTATGATTAGATTGAAGAAACAGAAAGATGTAAGCAGCCTACAACCACTGAAAAAAATAGTGAGACAAACCACTATAAGGCAATATGTGCTCACATGACTGGTGTTTCTTCCTAATATTTAGTACTGCATTTTGTCAGATGTAACTAAATAAATTATTAAAGCTACTTTCCTAACAGCATTTCTTTAAACCAGCATAAAACATTAGCATATCACTATATATGTATTTGAAATTCAGAACTGGTAGTCTGAATGAATGTACTTCACAACTGATCCCAGAACGACTACTACAAAGGTTGTGTGAGTGACAAGTTGCAACAGGAACATTATTTAGAACTTGTCTGGCGATGGTAGAAAGTGGTATGGCTGGCGAGAAATGGGCTAAAGTCTCATTACAAGGCAGTCCACAGGTCACGTCCCCTGAGCCACTGCTCTTTTTGCATCATCATTTCTGGGTTTGCTCTGTTTGGACTTTTCCATCACACTTTGGGTTTACTTTGATGGCTTTTTTAATAGTCAAGATTGTGGAGCACTTGGCTCATTCACCTGATGTTACCTCATCATCACCAGGTTGTTTTTAATAGCACAGGTGTATTCACAGCTATTTTGTGCAGGAGCTGGAAGTTAGATGTGTTAATATGGTGAAGATGACAATTGTCATTCATACAAGAATACTGTATGTATTAAGGCCCTAATTAAAACGTTAGCTGCATTAGTAGGTTGACCATGTACCTTATAAATTGACATCTGGTGTGGTCTTATGCTGCCACTTTGGTCATTTTGCACATTCAGAGATAGTCTCCATCTTCTTTGTATTTTTGCATCCAGGCTTCAACAAGACATCTTCAATACCCAGAGAATTGCTGATCAAAGATATTTTAGTATTTTCAAGCTATTCATAAAATCCAGCAAATCCACCATTTATAAAAAATGCTAAGTCTAGATGGCATCAAAAACTTTGCCATGTATGTTTAAGTAATTTAAATTACAATTCTGACGCTTCTTCTGGTTTGCCTTCAACATGCATGAATAAATCCATTGGGCTGATGGCCAGTTAAATACTGACGGTCTAACTAATAAAATGATCGGATAGCGTATGTATATACATTACTATTTAATGTTCTGTATTGACGGCACCACTTCAATTAATGTCAACAAAAGTGACATTTATAGGAAAAAGCTACTGGTCTCTCAAATGCATCATAGAGACTCAAATGCAAAGTAATGATGGACTTGAATGGGCACAGTATAGCGCTTTGATTTTAAACGGCAGAGAAGCAAACTTGTCATAATCAATCTAAAGGTCTTTTCGCAACGTTAGCTTTTTGACAGAAAACCGCTTTCCGCCACTGCTGATCTGTCACATTTCATCTCATTGCAATTTCATGGGTAAACATTTGTGGAACCAAGTGGAGAAATCTCCTGTCTTCATCTCCATTGAATGGCCCCAATGTCTGACTGCCTCTGTAATCGCCCGCTGGTTGATATCTATTGAGATATTCTTTCTATTAATGCATAACCCATTCGATTAGTAGTTCCTCTCCCTTTTGGCACAAACACAAGTAGGAAATTGCAGTTTAGCACAATATCATTTCATTCAGTGTGTGTATTCATTTAAATTAGATAAGACATGACAAGTGAGGTTTTAATCTGTGGGTTTTCAAGGAGGAGGAAAAAACAGATAATCGTCTTTGAATTGCTTTTCTTAACAACTTTATACACATAATTTCATTTCAGTATAACTTGCTGTCTGATTAAGCTTAATAGCATAGCTCAATTCTCACTGGCCATTTTATTAGGTACATATTAGGTATGTAAAATTATTTTGCCTTGGCAGCTGCGACTTACTGTGACTTTCTTAAAACACAGCATCAAAAAGTAGAAAAAAAGGGAATTCAAATATGTTTGGCCTGTAAGTGTGGCTTACTTTCTTTCCAATGAGTTGGCTATGTTTACTGTATTAGGGCCTGCTAAATGTAGAAAGAACTCAATTTTCTTAAAACAGTGTGATAGATCAGCTGGATGACAGAGATAAACCATGGTTAAGCCCCAAGTTTCTTTCACTTAATTTCACTGTGTCCCAAAGCCTATAAATCAGGGCTGGTAATGTGGATATGTGGATAGATGGTCTCCCTGCCTTTCCCTCTCTCCTGATGGGATAACAGCATGCTAATTTACTCTAATACAGTACGTGTAGACGAATGCCAATTAAATTCCACCGCAAATAATGAGGGGCATTGTTATACTTGAAATATCCCCAAGCTCCCCCAAAATACACCAGAACTTAACTAGACCCAGGCTGTCGTAAACGACAGCAAATGTATATCGGCGGAACGCCCCATGCGTCTGCGTCAACTGCTATAACACCAACTGCCTTATGGCGGAGGAGGTGGTGGAAGTG
>JAVQKG010069789.1:0-17902 GCA_036025885.1 Hypseleotris bucephala
AAGTATTCCTTCCACCGTCCGACGACATCCCCAGTTGAGGTCAACAGCTCCCCACCCGCACTGTAAACAGTGTTGGCAGATTGCTGCTTTCCCCTCCTGAGGCGCCGAACGGTTTGCCAGAATTGCTTCGAGGCCGACCGATAGTCCTCCTCCATGGCCACACCCGAGTGTCCAAGACATACGGCCGGAGGTCAGCTGATACGACAACAAAGTCGATCATTGACCTCCGGCCTAGAGCGTCCGAGTGCCACGTGCACTGATGGACGCCCTTATGCTCGAACATGGTGTTCGTTATCGACAAACTGGGACTAGCACAGAAGTCCAACAACAAAGCACCGCTCAGGTTCAGATAAGGGAGGCCATTCCTCCGAATCACTCCTCTCCAAGTGTCACTGTCACTGCCGACGTGGGCGTTGAAGTCCCCCAGTAGAATGACGGAGTCCCCGGTCGGAGCACCATTCAGTACCCCTTCCAGTGACCCCAGGAAGGCCGGGTACTCTGCCCCACTGTTTGGCCCGGTACCTAGCCGGTACCTCTCAACCTCCCGCACAAGCTCAGGCTCCTTCCCCCCCAGCGAGGTGACATTCCATGTCCCAAGACCGAGATTCTGCGTCCGGGGATCGGTTCGCCGAGGTCCCCCGCCTTCGACGTGGGTCCACGGCAGGGCGGCCCCACGTCGTTTTTTGGGCTGGACCCGGTCGGGCCCCGTGGGGAGTGACCCGGCCACCAGGCGCTCGCCTTCGTGCCCCGACCCCAGGCCTGGCTCCAGGGTGGGGCCCCGGTGACGCCAATCCGGGCGACGTAACGAACCTTGTTTGTGTCGTCATCAGCAATAGCCCTCCACAAATCCCTAATCAAGAGGCTAAACAACAGTCTTTTTTTCTCTAACACTTCGCTTATTTACAGAGTTCACTTTCTTTTTCTTGAAGCACAAACACAAACAGCTGGGCAGTGCAGGCTCCATTTCACCTCTGTAAGTCAGCTTAACCCCCACGTCCACACCAGCCTTGACCAGACATACGGCATATGTTTTAGGCCACTGGCGATGGCAGGTGTCCTATAAAGACCACTGCACATTTCAGAAGTGTTGAGCATGTCCCACAGCCCCATGCACGGCTCACAGGAACGTCAATCCGATGTGCCCTCACTCCTTTAATTAGCTGTCAATTAGTGCAAATGAATCAACTGTTCGCCTAATTAAGCAATGGCACCAGGCAGCTCCCATACACAGGCCATTGTGTGAGCGCCATGAGAACAGAAGAGCTAGCAAACTCACTTTGGATCAAGAGTGCAACTTAACAATCGCTGCTCACTCTGGTGTGCACAGGCTGTTTGTTTGATGACCAGCAATGCATCATGGTTTCTGGTGTGGCGCCCTGTGTAAGAATGTGTCAGTGTGTCTATATATTATGTCTAACTATAAGGCTTTCTTAAACTGGTTAGGTACAACATAATAATAACCAGAGTTGTTGAGTTTTTTTATTTTAGAAGAAAATTGATCTATCTTTTTCATCACATGTATTTTAATTGCAAAAACATATTGCAGATGCAGTCCATGCAATGTCTATTTGGATTTTGTAGGCATGTTGAGTTTTGGCTTATGGCTGTTGACACATGCAATAGATTTTAATTACTTAAAAACAAATAAATTGAAAGATAAATATTTATGCGCAAAGGACTGAAAATGTGATTAACTGTTATGTTTACTAAAACAAAGGACATTATAGCTATTAAATAAAAATTCCAAGCTTGTTCTGTCTGTTCTGTTTGTTTTAGTTTTATTTGCAATAGCCTATAATTAAGTGCTAATCAACTTCCTATTTTTTCCTATTGTTTATTTCATAACCATGGGATGCGGCCTTTTAACTAAGGGCATGCACAGTGTAATGTAGCCTAAACCATGCTTGTTTGTTCAGCTTCATCAGGTGCAGAGGCCTTTGGGGCATGATGAGCAGGCTCCATGTTGCTTCTGCACCATCACCAACTGTGATTGTTATTTAATGGATTAAACATTCATCCTTCCAGTTGAATCCCAGGAGAGGGACATGACAGCACCATCTTGTTCACACTAAACGCCCCCATCACCACCACCGCACCCACACACGCTCATAACGCCACTGTTTGTGCTTAAAATTCAATTATTACCCTCTTATTGATAGCTCTCAGGGGTGCTGCAGAAGTGGACACCGAGCCGCGGATGATTTCCCATGAGGCCGTGCTCTCCTCGTCACATCTCCAGCTGGATCTATTTCATGGTTTTACTCATCACCGACGGCAACAGATGGAGGCACCACCCATCATATAGGCTACCTGCACGCACCAGCACTCCAAACACATGTCCCATACACAGAGGTGAGGCTGGGGAGAAGAGAAATATGCATAAGGAATAGTGATAGTTACATCCCACGGACATTTTTAATTAATATTGTGAAATCATGTACACTTTAAATAATAGCCTATTTGATAAGTTAACTGTAATAGGAATACCTTGTAAAAAAGATTCTTGAGGTACACTAAGGATAGGTCTAATATATTTTTTGCTGGACTGAATGTTGTAGTGTGTAGGTGCCATTTGCCTGTTAGATGGGTTACTACTAGGCCTACAGAGAATGACCAATTAGTCTCAGGGCTGACACACAAGCATTTCAATCTATAGATCAATTTAGTGCACCTGGAAGAATCACTGCAATGAACTTTGGCATATTAAATAATATAGATGATAATTAGACCTGATCACGACCTAGATTATTAATACATTTTTTAAATAAATGTTTTATACTTCTAGGTTTTGATCAGGGTTAGTCCAGTTACAGTCATTTTAGTTCCATAACGCACTGGGAAGGCCAAATTCAATGGTGGTAGACTCCATGGTGAGAAAAGAGAAAGACCAGCCCATTGTATATTTTAGAAGTCAGCTGTTTAATACCCCATCCACAGCCTGTTTAAAGCAATTCACTCACTTAAGCTACAGGTTGCGGCCCACAGGTTGGCCACGCGTCTATGGTTCCCCAGAGACCCTTTGGAGGGCCGCTCTCTGCTGGCCTCAATTCTCACTAATTACAGCCCTCCCTCGGGACTCTGCCACTCTGATGCTGACAGCCTGCTGCAGTTTAGGGCATCATGAAAACAGCTGGGGCCACCGGCATCATGTCAATACCCACAACGAGGGGCGGGTGGGGGAGGTGTATGGGACATGTTCCCCCATCCTCAAAACTGGGACCAGAACTTTGTTTATAGAGTATTGTATATATGAGACATAAAAATGTTTTGCAGGCTTTGTGGAAATTTGCCTTCACTGCCTTTTAGGCGTCCAAAGATGACCTGAAAACCTTGACTGTAAATCTCCACACTCTACTTAGGTTAGGTCTCTCATGAAAAACACCAGAAGATTTGTATAACTTCATCAAAGCATCACAACGAGCTAAGAAATGACTAGAGGGCTATCTTTGGATTGATGCTACTGAGTCATTGAGAATGTTTTTTTGTCTCAGTGAAATGGTGGTGGATCCTTTTGGTCCTCCAAATTATTCTCACTGCAGAAACATGCATGTTAGGAAAATGTGTCACTCTAAATTTTCCATAGTGAATAAATTATGGTTTTCAGTGTCAGCCCTGCAACTGTAGCCATGTTCTGTAAGCCTAGGCTAGCAGTGATTCCCAAACTGAGGTCTGAGGGCCCTTAAGAATCTGTGAAGCTACTGCAGGGCAACGACAGATTTAAAAATGTATTTATATATATATATATATAATAGTTTAACTTAGGTTGGAATTTACTACAAGAATAGGATATTATATTTAAGCAATGTATAACCAATCCACAATGTGTTTCCCCCTTTATTATAAATGGGACTTGTTTGAGTATTTAATGGGTATTCAGCGCCTCCCAGTGGCGACAAAAAGAGGCACCCGTCTCCTGCAAATTTTCATGTTTTCTTTAAAACATTTAACCTATATGTCATCCACTTTAATGTATACTACCACTGAATTTAACTGGCTAACCATTTGATTTAATAAGTCTTTGCACACCTTGAGTTACAGCTTTTTTTCGCCAGGCTTCACTACAAATTTATACTTATCTGTAGTGTCTTCGTTGGTGTTAATTTAGTAATAATGTGGTGGCCAAGAAAAAGTCTTGAATCAACATCAGCAAATGTTGCATATATTTGTTATTTTTCAACAATCTGCATACATAAACATAAATCTACTGCCTGAGTGTGATGTTTTCCCACCATTTAATATGCATATGTCACAACATTTAGACAACTGCTTTAGTTCAATTTCAGTTTATTTTCGAGATCTTTAAAGCTCATGGTCTTCTGGATGGTAAAGTTCACTCATCAGACGGTAGATATACGATGGTGCATGTCCTCCGATATTTGAAATAAACAAAGTGATGAGCTCAGGTGGAACATAGTCAAAGACCGGGCAGTGTACATTGACTTTTGTAAGGATTTCACCTGAAAGATAAAAATAAAAATGTAAGGCTTTGTTTTATTACTGCTTTGTTTTTTAAAATGTAAAGGGGTAAAGTAAACTAGAAAGCACTCAAAGAGCAAAGATTTTTGCAAGGCAGCTTATTTCCACCTTCCTTGAAAATGTCATCTAACTTGGTTCAGTAACTTATAAGTAAAGCTGCTAACAGTTGGGATTCTTTAAAAAAATATCTGGATCCAGACAATGTTTCGGATCACGGCCAATATCTAATTATTGTTTCTTGCGTCATTCTTGTGACCTTCCCTGAAAATGTCATCCGAATTGGTGGCCTACATTTTGAGTAAAGTTCTAAAAGATAAACCAGTGCTACCGAAAATATTACCTCCTTGGCAGAAGTAATAAAGACAGTTACCTTCAGTGAACGGCAGCACTTCATGAGGAGAAACAAACTTATGAAAAGTGTCTTCTTCATTTGGGAACTAAAACACAAATTACTGATGTTACTGCAGTATTTATTATGGTATGAACATTGATGAGGCTGTTTTGTACCTGGGGCGAGAGCTTAAACATTGGAGCACATACAATAAGAGGTGTTGAATGGTGTTTGGCAGCAAGGGCAAGAGTATGAGTCCCATTGACAGCCCTTAGGCCTCCATTAGCTAGCACTGTTTGTGTGCCAATGATCACCTAAAAAGAGATTAATGTGTTCACATACAATTTAAGGTTTGACTATTTTACACAGATCAACTGATAATAGGGAACCTTGTTGACACGAGACATCACTGCAAATATGGCTGCATCTGCAATAACTGTTGTCTCAATGCCAGCTTTTGAAAGACTGGTTGCCATTTCATGTCCCTTTTGAGAAAACATTGTAACACATTAATGTTTAGGGTTTTTTTTATAATCCACCTTATTTTTGAATATTTAGATTTACCTGGCAGAATGGGGCACATTCAGCTACAATTACATGAAATTTGCGTTTGCGAGCAGCATCTTTGAGGAAGGCCTCAACTGTGCGAGAACGTCCAACTGTCATAATAACTTCATTGGAGTGTATGTGCTCCAAGGCCTGCATGGCAATGTTATCAGTGGTTCCCTCTGGAAGACAAGTAAACATATGATGCTGATAAAAATCACCTTTGTTTGTGGGCAGTGCTAATAAACTGTTTACTCACCCAGCTCTGTTAACAACTCATTTATAGCTTCAATGACATTAGCTTTGAGAGCAGCAAAATGTTGTCTGAAGTTTTCTTCACTGAGTCCCCCAGAAGTAAGAAGTTTGTGAAGAGATTCCTGTTGGTCTGTCTCTTCACTGCTTCCTCGAGACCTGGGTGAAACATTAAATAACACACAAAACTTGCTACTTCTCATTCAAAAACATAAAACGTGAATAATTCTTCTTTACCTGGCATATTCCTCTCTGATGATCTTGAGCACACGGCGGACCATGTTTCCTACAGTAGTTTCAGAGGGCTGGGCAGCCGTCATTCTCCTTCCCTCTTTTCTGATTATTTCCATGAGGTCACCTAAAATAGTAATAATAAAAAAAAAAACATTGAAATTTAGTTGAGAACTTGTAGAGCCTATACAAAATACAAAATAAATACAACAGACTGACATTTTAGCTACATAGTAATATCAACTGTTATAGGGGAACACACACTACAGATACATGTTATATCAATTGTTAACTTTGAAGTTTTGAAGAAGTTTGGCTTAAAGTTATTTCATTTGAGATTATTTTATCTTAAGCAACATGTTTTCTTGTTATAAACTTGACTATGTTGTAAAATGTCTTTGTTATCTCTAATTTACCGAAAACAGAAAATAAAGTAATAAAAAAAATGTTCCCCGCTCATAGACATTACGTAGTGTCTCGCTTTACATTTACAACACAAGATCTAAGCTTAGCATGTTTTCATAGTTCAGCACAGCTTATTTAAGAGACACTAGAGCAGCAGACCTACTCACCTGCGCTGCTCCACCGGGCCTGGGCGGTGATCCTCCGCAGCAGAGCCGTGGTTTCCCGGGCCGTCTCTGCCGAGCCCCGCTGAGGTCCTGTTCCGCAGCCACCGCGCTTTAACTCAGACAAAAAGGCCTCGACTCTCTCCGTTAGGTCAGTTTCTTTATCTGGGCCCGGCATTTTAACTGTTAAATAATTTAATCGACAGTAAAACACCGAGGCAGCTGTTTGTAATGTAGAGCTGTTGACAGGAAATACACCAGAGAGCTTCCGGGTTGTTACAGCTACGCGGGTTGTGATTGGTTGAATGCGTTTGTTGCATCAACTCCTGCATCACCATGTGCCATTTTTGTCAGTCTGCAAATCTTTTTAAATTAAATGTGTGTTCAATTCTATTGTATCCTACTTTGCACAATGTTAATCGCTAAATACAATGTGTTTTACGGTTTTTAGTTAAATACACACTAACAGCAAATTGTATTCAATGTCTTGAAAAAAAAAACAGATTTCATGTTATGTGATTTTGATTTTCAGGTATGCGGTGTTCTACTCACCCTGCAAAAAACAGTGGCCTATGCATGAAAACTGAAACATGCCATCCACAAAGACATTTTTCAACAAAGTAGTTAAGTTTAACATTTTATTCAATAAAAGCCCAAAAACAAGTTTACAAAATCTATCATTTAAAATAAAATTCACTGATCGCGCAGACTGCGCACATGTCCATTGATAAAAATGTTCCCAGATGTCCTAATTAATCCCGGTCAAAGAACCCATGTACACGTACCCAAACCCCCAAAACTGAGAAAAAACACGCACTATATAGACCAGTTGTAAATAAGAACTAACAGTATAGGATTCTAAACTTTTTGAATGGATTGTTTGAAAAGAAATTAGACTAGTGACTTAAATGTTAATTTAATTCTCTTTCACAACATGAAGACTATTATGTCAAGAGTAATGTCAATTTTGACTGTTTCTATTGTTGCTTCAAATTACGTGTTTTATGTAACTATGTGAAAAGCAAAACACCTCTCCCCAAATATGAGAGTAAAGCAACAAGCATATACAATATGAAAACAGACAAACTGAATTTAGCTACCAAACACATAGCTAATGGCCTAGTGAAGTGACAAAGGACATCAGTGGTTGGCAATTCATCTGAAAAGTAACAACCACCAGTTTTAAATAACCTTCAATTATAAACGGGCATCAAGGATCTAGTTTGCTTGGTATGGAAAACAAATGTTTACATCAACAGAAGGGTCAAGGACATTCTCTCATGGCACACCCATTCAAACAGAGAATAGATATCTTAAACGGTAAGGACGATAGAAAGAACATGTTCTTTTCCAGTAGGCTGCAACATTCAAAACCAGTGCAGATAGAAATAGTGAAGAACCATGGCCATAGACATTACAATAAAGTACTGATTCGGCTGGCCATGCTCTGCAATTATTTCTCTCTACAGTGCGTTTCATGTTTCATATCACTATATAAGCAGGTGAATATTTTTTTTTAGAAAACAATCTTTCTTTTCAGCCTTTTCAAAATTTTGAGTCCCTTATCTCTTGTTGCAGTTATTTGCTGAAGCTAGTCCAAGGATAGTTATTGGGGTGTGTGCCTGACTAAAAGGCAGCTTCTTCACAAGAGATGATGGGTGATTTACTCAATCAGCTTCTTAGCTTTGAAGAAACGTCGCAAGTAAAAGACTTGCCACGTGGCCAGTCCAATGAGACAGCACATGGAGAAGATGCTGAAATACAGCACACGTGTGTTGGTTGACTCTGTAGAGGGAAATACAATATTTTTAGCCATACACTAGATCTGACAAAAAAAACATTGAAATATGAATACATATAATGTATACGTACTGCTTATAATCAGGATTCATATACATTGAAACTGGTAAAATATGATTTATACCATTAGTGTCACGCATTTCCTCCTCCCTCTTCTTCATATAGGCAAAGTCATTTACAATAGACTCTGACAGATCTTCAAGGCGCCTCAGTTCGACCTCAAGAGGTTTCAGCTTCTCCACTTTAGCAATCTAAAACAAAATGCGAGAACAATTAATACATTTACCAAGACAAGTGAAGTGGAGGCAGCTTCTTCACAAGAGATGACGGGTGATTTATTCAATAAGCTTCTTAGCTTTGAGAGACATCGCAAGTAAAAGTTTCAACTACAAACAAGGACAATTACCTCTTCATAGTTCTTAGCTTCCACGCCATGCTTCATGTCCAGGTTCACCAGCTGATCTGGTACTCTCCCAGTGCCTAAGTAATAAACATCAGTAGTATGATTAAATATTAAAGAGAGACCTAAACCATAAAATGTAGCCTCTGCTGTTAGTCTAATGTGAACATCTGGAATACTAACTTACCCATTGGTGACTTGCTCTCAAAGCAAACCTCAAACATGTCATAGTCCTCTGTTGTAAACGCAAACTTTCCTTTTGTTGCATCTTCCTTGGAGTAGAGAGTATGGCTTGAAGAATCTGTGATCTGAAAAAGACATACATTTTGTAAAGCAGTTGACAGCTGTTGACTAATAATTAGTTACATATTCTATTAGACAATGATTTTCTTATAATATACAACATAACTATGTTATCGTTACTAAACAATACAAACAACACCTCAAAACCACACATATTTCCAATTATAAACAAATACCGGTTTATGCTAATGTGGCTAGTGCTGCTAAGACTGACGTGTAACAGCGGCAGGGCTTGACAGAGGCTAGGCTAGTCAACTCAAAGAAAAACTAAACATGCTGGTTAAAAAACGATACACAACGACTTTCAGGCATAAAATAAACAAAACTGTGTTATACGTGATGTGGCAAATACTGGGCAATTTTACCAAACGATAAAACCAGGAAGTCTGGCTTTTGGGCCCAACTCTACAATGCTAACATGAGCGGTCACCGGTCTCCACCAGGAACTCATAGAATAACAATTACTTACACTATGTTTGCAAATACATTTTTAAATATGATGCAAATCACAATATACAATAGTCACAATAATAACAAATATGGCTAGCCGTATGCTTACCTTCAGATTAGTTTTGGTGTTAGCTTGTTCGCTAATTTCATACTCTCCGGTAACAAGCACGTCTTTGTGGATCTCTTCTCGTAAACACTTCCTAGAGTTTACTGGCAAAAAGAACGAAATGGAAAACACCGATTCAAACAAAAAGGGCAAAAGAAACAGCACGGCGAGTCGAGCCATGGCTGCACTGACTGAAGGGGACCGACTGAAGCAAGCAGCCAGCTCCAGCTTTAACACTGACTGACCGTCTATGCACTGTTAAGCGCCCTCTGTCCGTGTGGATGAGGAACTGCAATCTAACTGTCAGCCAACACAGGTGGAAATGATTTGGGAAAATGTTGGATGCACGTCTGGATGATAGAGCATTCGAGGTATGTAGTAGTTGTAAAAAGCCAGAGATAGTTGTAAAAAGCCAGAGATATGAAAAATAGTAGCACCTCAGAAAAATATTTAGCATTTCAAATTATTGAACTGAAATAAACCTAAATGAAGACCAGGACTGACCCACGACTTAATAGGCTCAAACTTAACTAGCAATGACTAAACCAAATAGGGTGTGATCTGGGACTAGATCATTAGATGGGTACTTGTCATATATACCTCAATGGTCTAAACCAGATACCAGAACTCAAGCAGGTCTAATTAAAACTAAATCAAGGCTTGAACAGCAAATGTCTCCTCACTACCACTAGAAAGAGTCTGAGGACCACCAGTGTTACCTGTGCCAAATTTTGAGAACCATTGATATGTACTTTTTATGTGGCTGACATGGTAAATAAACACCTTTAACATATGCACAAAGAGAGTGCAGAGTTAGACAGCTGTATACTGTAGGTAAAATTGGGGTAAGTAAATCTGCTTTGACTTATAGGCTTAAGTGTACCACTGGGTAGTCTTTTACTGAAGTGATGGGTGTAGATTGTCTTAATAATGAATGGGGGCCTAGCTGACATTTAACCATTAAGACTGTAGTGTATGTATTATTCCCTATTGGGTTTAACAATAATTTTCTTACTCAATAATTATAAATGTGCCTATATTCTAAAACAAGCTTGTCAGTCTCCCACAGTGACAGTTCCCAGAGCTATTATTTTCCTGTCAGTAGGATTACCCAATAGTCTTAGAGCTGTCCAGTTTCCAGGGAAACATCCTTGTGGCTGATCCACAGAGATGGGGACACGCTGCTCAGAGGGAGTCTAGCACCAACCGAACAGTAATTACTGGAGAGAGAAATCCCTCTCGTAAGATGGCTCATACGTCAAATAACATCCCAGAATAGCTACTCACATTTTCTGTGAAATTGAGATTTTGACACTGAAAATGTTACGTCACTGTTTGACTGTAGGAGTTCCAAATTAAACACTTTTTATTCTTCTTCCACGTATTTTGGTTAATGGTTGAGGGTGACAGAAGCTTTTTCCAGCAACTATGGGCATTAAATGGGGTACCACTTGGACAATGATGGAGAGACACATTCACTCTCTACAAGACAGATTTTTACTGCAGACTGTATTTTGTGTTTAAATTATATAAATCCTACATTTGTTTAAACAATGTGTTTTTTGCACTATTATTTTATTGGCACCAAAAACAATTGAGCTGAGGATTAATTTAGTAGAGTAGGATAAACATTTTTTTATGTTGGTGTTATTTATTTATTTTTGCTTTAAAAGCTTGTAGGTTATTGATTAACCAAAATCTGGGGTCATATAGAAATGTCTCATGGATTTGTAGTTAATTCATCACTTTGTTCAAATTGATGTCTTAGACATAGGGAACATTTACAATTATGTATTCCAAAACCAAATACAAAATTTGACATGTACAAAATATACCCAACTATGATGAATAGACATCAGAGTAAAAAGTGTATACAGTATAATCTCTTTTCTTTTATTACACAAGACTGTGTCCTGCACAGTTTGTGACAAGGGTGTGACAGAGACTGCAATGTTCTTGAAAAACCACTACAAATATTTTGAAGTGTGCCAAATTTACTATTGAACTAATATGCACTCTCACCTCAGGGCACTCTTTCAACATTATATGTCACTACAAAGCACTCCTACATGACCAAAGATGACGCAAGTGTCACACACCCTTTGCTATCATTATGGCCTGATCTCACTTTGAATACTATTTGATAAAGGTTCAGACATCAGACAACAGTCACATTTTATGATTGTACTGAAAAAGATGGCATCATTCCATTGTGTGTCAGCACTTGCTAGTTTTTTTATTGTAGGTCTGTCTAAGTTATCTGGATGGACATCTGCATATGTAGAGCTGAGCTACACTGGGCTCTTGTTGTCACATCAGCCAGGCTCTGTCTGTCTCACTGCCTGCTATAACCTCATATCCTCATCATGTTCTCCTCTCTTTGTGCCTCGCTCAGACTTTTTCCCGCTTTCTCGATCGAGCTTACGCTGTCTAGTTCCTCCCCTGGGTTGAAGCACCGACGCAGGTTGGCGTCATAGTGGTCTAATTTTACTGTTGATGCTGATGTTTAAAGAAGCAATAGGCACCTGCTATTTCTGCCTCTACCTCTCCTCCCCAGGGCCAGGAAGGAGTTATTTATAGATGCAGTTATTGGGCTCTGTATGGGACCATATTCAGACATTATTGATGAAACAGGGAAGCTCTGCTCAAGTGCACAGGAAAACACACTGCTGTTAGGATTCAGCTGTTATGCAACACCACAGAGCTATAATTCTTGGATACTGGATAAAACACAGCAAGTGTGGGGAAAATTATGTATTGTTAGGTTTTTAGGTTTGTTCATGCAGGAAGCTGATGTGATGTATTACAAAAAAAGGGTGTGTATTGAAAGTGCTCAAACGTCAGCAAAAGTTACTTATTGTGTACTTCATGACCTAACATGTTCTTCACGTATTTCCTGTGTAAAAGCATTAGTCCACATGCTTTTCATTCAGTCTTGATATATAATAAGGTGAAAATATTTGGCCCAATAACATAACCTTTCTAGCTACATTTTTTTATTCATTGAAACTCAGGAGTGTTAATTATTACTAGATTACTCAACCATCTGTTACAACTGCCGAGACACTTTTACACATGATGCGCAACTGCCTATGTCCACAAGTCCATTGTTTGATCCATCTCTCTCTGCTAATTTATCACAATTAAGACGTGGGTGTCTGTAAGTTTTTAGATTGACACTTCACACTTAATGTCCAGCTGAGAGCGTGGTTAGACAGATACATACACAGTGTGCAAATCAGTCGTGCGCTCATAATAAATGTGGGACGTGTTAATTTATTTTGCAAAGTGACACTGCTGCGAAAGAAAAAAGGTGGTAAATTTTAGTTAATTAATTAATTCGGACCCTTTTGCATAATGCATGGCCAGGGAATGTAGTTCTCTTGCAATGCCTCACGACTCACGTCGACAAATGTGCTCCTTTCCTTCTTTGATACAGGGATATGACTTTATCGCGCGGGGCAAGTCTAGTAAATCCGGCTTGTAGTGAAAAAGAAATCTAAAGTCTGTTTAAACCACACTGACTTTTCGACCGCCTAACGACATGGCTCCTCCAAGACAGCAGCAGTTCCTCTTAGAAAGGCTATATTTGGGCACGGAAGTCAGACGTCATTGCGCTGGGCTTGCAAATTAAAAAAAATGGAAAGAACGTGCTGACGTGAAAGCCCTGACGTAAAGTTAACCCTGGCAACAAACGGAACAATAAATAGAGCCTGGAGAGGGTTTGGAAAACTACAGCTAATAAAGCGGATCTTAAAATTTTAAATCTATGGGCAGTTCCACTGCATCTGTCAGTTTGTCATATAGTATAAAAAGTGAATGAGCCGAGAAAGTGCATGAATTTAAATATCACTACGTTTTATTAACATGTTTTGCAAACACTTATGTACTCTCTGTAAAAAAATAAATTTAAATTTAATAACTTATAGCACTAAAATGTTTTCACAGAAAACTTCATATATATAAGACCACTCAGACCATGTTAGGACAAAGCACAATGGTTTTTAGGTTTCATAAAAACTTCACAATTATTCTCACATTCAACCAGAAAACAAACTGGATCGATAATAACTATTGCTGTTAACACATTAATACATCTGTTTAATCTAGCACCATAAAAATCATACATTAGGTGGTATTTGTTATAAACATGCTATAACTTGCTACATTGATGTTACAGGCAAGTCTAGATATATGCAAATAAAAAATAAAGTTGCTATGTGTTGAAAGTCCTTTCCATAGTCCTGTGATCTGCACATTCCTTTTACTGAAGAACTGTGCCTATAGGAGGAAGTATTAGAGTTTTCAAACAGTATTTAAAGGGCTAGTAACGTAGGCGAGTTGAGGGAGTCGGAGGACTGGTCATTGCTGTTGCTGCCTCTTCTGTGGGCGATGCCGCAGGTGGAGAAGGTTTCTGCTTCTGGGAAGGTGAACACAAACGAGGAGGTGTAGGTGGTGTTGGCTGGGGTGCAGGTCACGACAGGTGTACACAGAGGCTCGAAGTCACTGCTGTGGCTCGTGCTGTGGAGGGGCTCCCAGTCCTGAGTTGTGTAGAGGGTGCTGGATAGATCCACCTCTGGGACGGACCGTGCTGTCTCCATCTCAGTCTTGGCCAGCAGGTCCAAAGACTCTTCCAGGACGGAGTTATCAAGGTCAGTCATTTTGGTGACAGTGGTGCTGGAGATGGTGGCTGTGGAGAGGGTAGGCCCACTGCTGGAGAAGATAGAGTTGGAGGTTGAGGTGTAGGTTGGCTGGCTGGAAGCATGTGTGTGTGCCTGAGAGGATGGCTCAGTGGACAGGCAGGAGTGCGCTGGAGAGACAGTGGACACAGAGAACTCTATGTCAAGCTCAGAGGGGATTTTACAGATGGGTTGGTGGGCAGCGAGAATAAACTCAAGCCTCTCTTTTTCTTTCAAGAGGTTAGCGATATCATTCTGCAGGCTAGACTTCTCATCCTCCAGCATATCAGTTTCCTGTGAGCAAAAAAAAAAAACATAGGAAGTGTTAGATTAGCTATCACATAAAGAGACTTTTAAATGTGGACGTAATGTATTTGTTGAATGTTGATACTTACAGCTTGCAGGGTGTCTGTAAGCTCGCGCCTCCTGTTGCGGCATTTGGCTGCTGCCTGCTTATTTCTCTCTCTGCGAATTCTGCGTTTCTCTTCCTCTTCAGATGAAATCTGTAGGAACAAGGAAAAGTTAATCACTGTTACACCGAAAGAGCATGACTTGATTGTAAATTTAAATAGTTATTCAATATTTACCTGGTCCTGTTTTCCTCGTTTGGAGCTGTGAGCCTTGGCTGCAGACCTCATGGTTGGTCTGGTGTAGGCTGGGCTGGGACTGGTGCTGTATGGGTGAGCTCTGTAAGAGGGAGCCACTGAAGAGATCAAAGGCTGGACCATCCACTGCAGGTCTGGGCTTGTTGAGATGGCTGTGACAGTGGGGATAAACGAGGCACTTGATGCTGTCAGGTCTGTGTATTCCTGGAAGAAATAAAGCAAAAGCACTTGTCAGTACATCTGCTAAACTTTGAGAAGACTGAGCATGGCTGGGTGCTTATGAATGAAAGCGGTCTATAAAAAGCTAGATGGGTTAAAAATATCCATATGATGACAACTATGACGTTCCACTCTCTCTATGGAGTTTCCAGGTGGTTGAATAAAGACAGCAGCACTGGGAGCAGTGCAGGTCAATATACTTTTAGAAGCAAAGCAGATATGCAGTCTACTACAAGTTTATTATATGACATTATATTAACTTTATGCAATGTGGTAGAGATTGAGTTATTTTTGCTATTATACGCTATCATACAACTTCAAGAACATGTCTTAAAATTTAAGTGGACTCACCTGAGATTGTGGGGATCCCATGCTGGAATATGATCCCGCTGGTGATGGAAAGTAGCCCAAATTATCAGTAGCCGGTGAGGCTGTGCTGCAGCGAGAGGAGGAATCACACTCCGTGTTAAAAGCGGTGAACATCATTGTTTTCCTTAAAGGTAGAGTAGATCCAAACAAACTCTTCTATGCGGGAAAGTAAGAAGAAAAAATCCCTTTGGTGGTTTTGATAAACTCTTTAGTCTCGCTCCGATCTTTTCGCTCTTGTAGTCGCTCCGTTACAGAAAGTTTGACTGCCAACTCTGAAAGCTCACAGGGCTTTTATAGGCGTAGACTGAGCAGCGCGATGACGTAGACAAAGGGGAGCGCCATTACGCGAAGTCCTAAGGAGCAGAAGCACCAAACAGTCACATAACAACGCAGTAATAAGGCAACTATGACTCTCTAAAGTCTGTAAATACATACTATATGTGAGACTTAATGCACATTTGAACACTCAAATTGTTAAATATATCAGTCATGCATTTCTGTTAAAATTCACCCCTAAGAAATGGAATGTTCCAGAGCGGGATCCCCAGTACGTCATCTTCCAAATATGGTGCATCCTGTGAAGGGGCGGGTCCTGCTCGTAAATAACACCACTGAGATTGGCCGACAGTGACATGACGTGAGACAACAAACAGAAGCCGTTGTGAAAACTAAAAAGACTAAAGACAAGTCTATCGTCAATAAGTGTGAGCATTGCCTTACACAACCAAGTACATCAAATATAGAAATGAACACGGAGAATTTTTGGTCAAACAGACATAATAGCCTACATGCTGAGCCAAAGCAAACGGTCATATTTTAACTGGCCTATTAACAGTGGGCCCATATTTTCAGAATAATAGTAAATAATAGGCTAATTTTGATCATAATGTATGTTTTCAATATCTAATGTAAGCCGTATTATAACACAGATTAGTTATTTGATGAGCAATTGGTGTTAGTGGTTTATAGTTTTTTATTTAGAGCTTATTATAAAATAATAGCAAAAAGTGACCAATATTTGACTTTTGAGTGAAATTATAGAATGTTCCTAAATGCACCACAACCTTAGCCAGGCCAGCCAGACATGAATTCTTTGTATATTCTATACAGAGATACCACAACCTATGAATTACCACCGTCTGATATAAACATACTTTCATGGACCATTGTAATATCACTTTTGCATATCACACAACTTTTCATTAAAGCTGTAGTACAGATGTTTCCTATTATAGGAAATTGTTAAAAATGCTTCACCAATTGAATCCCCTCCCAGCAATATAAAATCAGTGTCTGGCCTGCCACACCACTCAAAAAAACATTTTTTTTGGAAACATTCAGACTATAGCTTTAACGTTATATTGCGTTATTATATGCATACAATTGTTGTTCAGTAGGCAACATCAAAAACAATAAAAAACGTGTCTAATCTCAACAGAGACAGAGTGTATTACGCCCCCGGGCAATCCTTGTACCTCTGAGAGGGGTGTGTTTATTTGTCGAACAAGTTCGTTAAGTCTACACTGTGTACTTTTCCAGTAGTTTGCCTTTCTGTGGGTGTCAGAGAAGAGGGTCTTCCCCTGTGACAGAGGGAATCCCTTGTTGCTGTATTTTCATTTTTTTGTTGATCAGATTTTATCCTAAACAAAATAACTGACTTAAACTTGTGTTTTTTGTAGTTTAGCCTACTGCAAGTGCAAAAACTAGTAATATAAATTCAGCAAGTGTCCAAATAAAAGGTCAGGAGCTATTTTAAATGCCAAAAATTTTGATTATGTTGTCACACTTAGGTTCTTAGCCTAATACTGTAACATTGTTTATAGTCACTAGCACAAGTGCATAAGGTAGCTAAGCCTTTAGGTAGAGTGGGATTAGTAGTAGTTTATTGTTCATTGTGTCAAAGTTCATCCATGTGCATGGTCAGACTGGTGTTTGGTTTCCCGCGCTGCTGTTTTGGTGCACATTCTTGGTTGGCATAGCAACACTCCACCCCTTCTGGGTAGTGACGTCGCCAGTTTTGCATCAAAGATTGTTTGTGGAAAAGACGCATCACTCAAACTTCTGAGCCTCGGGACATGCACTGTTTAAGGAGCTTAGGCTGATAGTTTAGAAGGAGAGACAGCAGATGCTCTGCTTTAGCTGACAATCTCTGGCTGTTGTCTGCGGAACAAAACATGACACCAACCCGCCTATGAGTTTGTGTCAAGGGCTATCCCAGTGTTTGTTTGACCCGTTGGCAAGAACTGCGTGGACATACTTTATTTACTTTTGTGTAGTCTACTGAAAGTTTAAACTGTATTGTGTAAGAAGGTTCATGTCAGGGCGAGTTAAAAATATAGCCTATATGTGGCGATACGAGGGTGTATTAATCTAAATAAACTAAAAATAATATTAAAATAAAATACAACAACGCCACTGGGATTGAATGGCCCCAGAACCAATAAGTTTAGCTGTTTAAATAAGGCGCACAGGTAAGTACAAGGAAAGTATAGAGGCATGTTCATATTTGTTACTTTATATGATTTATTTGCACATACTTTTAGGTTACTTAGTTTCACAGTTACATTTT